>JASDQU010504247.1:21368-36889 GCA_032191745.1 Picea mariana | reverse complement strand
ATTTGTAAGAGGCACTGTTTCCACAATCTGCGTTTTATAATAATTTACGAACAATCCCCATTTCCAATTTGTTACTATCAAAATCAACCACTGTCCAGGAATTTCTTCAATCCACGACTATACTCCACAGTTGTGTTTTCAATGAAGTCACTATTGTTGCAATAGAGCCCATCAAATTTTGAAATGATATTCGTTCTCATATATATATGTAGTAAAATAACAAATTTACATGTCTGAAAATGAAAACTTATTATATAACCAACAACCATCAATTAGACACAAGCTATGCAGAAGTAGTTTTCCCATGAAAAGTAGTTCTTCCCTTGTAAACAAACAATCCAATGTGAATTTAAAAGCCGAGCCACCTACCCAACACGATTTTCATCAACAGTGGCCAATTGCAATAAATAACGTGCTTAAAACTCAGTCGGTATCACTGAGTATGAAAACAAGTCATCCATACTACACATATTGCACAACTGACAAAATCCCATAGTGTAACATTTCCAATAATCACACAACAAATATACGATCACGATATAACTCAATATATCATGCTGACCTATTGATTTAGTCACTCGTGATTGACCAAGCTATGCATACTCAGGCTTATCCAACCAACAAACAAAAAGATGCAAGGATATATCCAGTCCAACAATCACTTTTCCCCAAAGAAGACCATAGTTACCTTGCCCAAATTTACTTTGCAAAACATCATTCACTGAACGCGACATGTGTGAATAACACCAAGCCCTTGTAACCAATGCCATCTATTATCCAAAAAAACATAAGTGAAAATACTAATGACTGTATAACAATCATCAATCCGCCACTATGGTAGGAAATCAATCAACCGAAAAAGTTGTAGTAGCTATGCATACCCACACATCTCATTGAATTGGGGCAGAGGTTGTTCCAGTACTGAGTATTAATAAGAGGAGAGTGACTGTGTTTTGTGAAAGTGCAATTGGAAACAAAAGGTTTATCCTTATTATCACATAATAGTAATCGAATGACAAACTATCACGACTGTTACTTAACCAATTGGATGTATCTGTACTCGAAATGGTCGGCGATATAAGTCCATCCAACACACAAGTGATAAACCCTATAGGCTAGGCTGGTGCTCCATGTCACCCTTAGACTTGTAGATTTAATGGTTCGCACTATGACTAACACAGGACAGTTGGAGCCATCTTCTTTTAATGGTGACAAACCCTGATACCAACAATGCATGCACAGAAGGAACCATGATTTATTCACAGATATATGTCAAGTCTGAGATAGGAGGGTTATCACAGAGGAGAAACGCCCCAATCGTTTGATAGCGAAGCTTAAGGCACACAAGGTGTAACCCTTGTGGTTCTTAAAGCAACCCCATTACTGAGGTGATGACGAGGCCGAGCAAGAACAGGAGAGACATTTCATGGATTTTGGTGAGGAAATCGACCATTTCTCAAATAAACAAAAAATAGTGATGAATGATGCTTCCAACCATTAAACCCAAAGAAAAAAACCCAAAGACTGGACAACTGATACACATGCGTGGGGACATCCGGCCAAGAAACTCAACAACCAAAAGAACTCCAACTAAGCTAACAAAGAGCTACCATTAGGGAGACTGATAACTTCTACAAACTCAAAAAAATGCAGGAAGAACCATTCATTTTACAAAATTTCACACAGTTGCAACACTCAGGACAAACAAAAACCCATACATCTGAGCCAACAATCATTTCATAACCAGAGTGAAGTCAAGAATGGCTAAAAAAACACATACCTGTTAATCTAAATCCTTAAGACGAGAGGTGGTCGAGCGGTTTCACCCTGCTAAAGTTATGGAGTGTGAACATAGTAGCAAGATCAAACAATAGTCCGATTAGGGTGGTGGCCAACGGGAATGGTAAAGGTGACATACAATAAATGCACATCACCTCCACCCATACCTCATTAAATCAAGCAGTACATGCCAACAATTCTCCATTAACACCATTAATCAACATGTATCGAGACTATCACCATATTAAAACCCCATAGCATGACTTACACCATAACATAATTTGAATGCCATATAATTCAGTCATTTTATAACCAATAGCACCATTAACTTGTCAATATTTCCCTTGACACTCAAACTATCAAATACCATATGTAAATCGGCTAGATATTCCATTTTCCATTGTATGACCATTTACAATACCACTTTCCAAGTGCACCACCAATGTTTCAACCATATACATATACATCATGTGATTCAACACAATTTCATAGCCATTCCTTGTTAGCTAGGGTTTAACAACAATCAACAAGTATTTTTATGCATGTAGTATAGTTAGGCTAGCTTTAGAATCTTCCCTTCCTTGCATGTGTTATAGTATTTTTCCTTTCTCTAATTTCCTTTCATATAACTTCAATAACATGTTTTTTGTGCAGGTGCGAGGAGACTAAATACCATTTAATGAATAGCAGGCCATAGTAACATGAAGGAACAACATTTCAAAGCTCAACTCATACCAACGAAAACAATATCTCATCAACCATGTAAATGTTTGTAGCACATCATCATAACATCGAAAATGAACAAATCTGATCTCCAATAGTTCAAAGGGTTCCCACCTACTAGTATTATTTAGTCTTATATAATAATAAGCTTTAGAAACACTTTGCAGGAGAAATTACGTTGACGTTTTCAATCGTCAACACAAAGGTTAGGATTATGATGCTTAAAACCTTGCATGAGGTCGTTTAGGAGGTCCTCATAGCAAAGGAGGAGCTTATCAGAGGGGTTCAGAGCAGGACTATTGTGAGACCCGCGGGGCAGGTGTCATCTGATGTGCAGCAACATCAGACACCAGCTAGACATTCACCAGGATATCGTGGCTTCCAGAGAGGATCCACTTTCACTACACCTCAACGACTAGCGCCTCATCAACGAACTCCTTACCATCATTGACCAGACCCTTAGTATTTGATAGATCTTTGTGCTACCGAGAGTTTCATTTCTGGTGTAGTGCTTGAAAGAATTAAGATAGGGGCAGTCGAACAGGGTGAGTTTATCTTTGTATAAATGGCTTCGGGAACCAAATAGAAGGTTGGAGGGCCAACCTATACATCACGATCTTAGGATCTTAGGACATTGTGATCGGTATGGAATGGTTGTAATTGCATGAGACGATACTCAACTATAAGACGAAACAATTGACCTTGGTCGATGATGAGAGACAGAGACGCATGATTGTAGGATGGAACCAGGGAGTTTCCTTGAGGTTCATCTCTTCCTTGCAGCTATGGAAGAGCATGCGCAAGGGATGTAAGCTTTATGTGATCCTTGCATTAAATAAGAAGGGAGTAGTGGAAAGTCTAGAACACCTTTCGGTGGTGAGAGAGGTTGCAGACGTCTTCCCTGAGGAGTTACCTAGGATGCGTCCAGAGAGGGAAATTGGAATTTACCATAGACCTAAAACCGAGGACTGAACTGATAGCAAGAATGCCTTATCAGATGTCGACTCCGGGGTTACAGGAGTTGAAAATGCAACTAAAGGAGTTGTTGGACCTAGGACTTATATGTTCCAGTGTGTCACCGTGGGGTGCGCCTGTTATTTTCATTCGAAAGAAGGATGGGTCATGGAGAATCTGCATTGACTACCGTCAATTGAACATGGCAACGATCAAGAATCAATATCTGTTGCCAAGGATTGATGATCTGTTTGATCAGATGAAAGGCACGATGAAGTTTTCAAATATCAACTAGTGATCAGGGTATCACCAGTTATGGATCAAGGAGGATGATGTCCCTAATATTGCCTTTAAGAAGAGCTTTGGACATTAAGAGTTTATTGTTTTACCATTTGGACTGACAAACGCCCCAGGGGTATTTATGAGTTTGATGAACAGGGTGTTCTATGACTACTTGGACAAGTTCATCCAAGTATTCATTGATAACATTTTGATTTACTCTCGGATGATGGAGGAGCATGACGAACATTTGTGCTTGGTACTATAGTGGTTGCAAGAGAACAAATTGTTTGAGAAATTGACTAAATGCTCATTTTATCAATCAAAGATTCACTACTTAGGGCATGTCATCTCCAGTGAAGATATCTCCATGGATCCAACAAGGGTCAAGGCTATTATGGAATGGCCTGAACTGACGAATGTCCCAGAAGTGTGTAGCTTCATGGTTTTAGCGGGATACTATCAATGGTTCGTCAAGGGTTTCTCAAATATAGCAAATCTAACTACAGAATTGTAGAAGAATAACAAGAAGTTGTTTGGACCGATAAATGATCAGAGGCATTTTGGAGGCTCAAGGAGCTATTGATGATGACATCGATACTAATGGTCCCTGACATGGATGCATACTTCTTGGTATGAAATGACACATCCAAGGAAGGCTTAGGCAGAGTCTTGATGCAAGACAGTCGAGTGATCGCTTACATCTCGAGAAATTTGAGAAGGCATGAGGAGAACTATGAAACACATGATTTGAAGTTGTTAGCCATTGTTTATGCCTTGATAATTTGGAGACATTACCATATTGGACGGAAATTTGAACTAAGAACATACCACTATGGAATACAACACATATTTACGCAAAGCGACTTGAACGCACAACAACGACATTGGTTGGAATTGCTTAGCGAGTATGATTTCGAGATTACTTACATAAAGGGAACAATGAATAGAGTGGGGATGCAATGAGTTAGAGACCATGCATATTTTATGTGATGCTTCTTCAGATGAATCTACGTAAAAATATTCTAACTTTACAGCACAACGATGACTGGTACAAAGAGGTCAAGTATTTTATCGGACATAACACAATGATGGTACCAAGATTTGAAGGATTTATGTTTGACGATGACGGATTATTGAGATTTAAAAATTGAATTTATGTACCACTGAATGACGAGTTGAGGAGTTTGATCCTAAAGAAGGCTCACAGAGCAATGTACATGGCTCACCCACAAATCACAAAGATGAGGGCGGACCTTAAACCCTTATTCTTCTGGAAATGAATGAAGGAAGACATAGTCAACTATGTGGAAATATGTCTAGAATGTCAGTAGGTGAAGGCTGAACATAGACATCCAACAAGATTACTACAACCACACACTATTCCAAAATCAAAATGGGAGGTCATTTCGATGGATTTCATTGTTGGGTTTCCATTGACGGCAAGGAGACACGACTCAATTTTTGTGGTAGTCGACACTCTGATGAAGAGTGCTCACTTTATTCCTATGCGTATGACATATTAGGAACCTGACATAGCTAGAGTTTTAATCAGCGATATTGTGAGGCTGGATGGCATGCCTAAGAGGATTATATCGAATCGAGGATCGATGTTTACTGGACGATTTTGGACTAGTTCCCAAGAGGCCTTGGGAACCTAACTTAACTTTAGTACTGTGTATCACTCGGAGACAGATGGGAAGACCGAACGAACAAACCAAATATTGGAGGACATGTTGTGTATGTACACGATGGACCAACAGAAGCATTGGGAAGAATTATTGCCACTGGTATAATTCGCATATAACAACAGTTATCAAAGCACCATTAAGATGGTGCCTTATAGGGTCCTGGTGGGACTGGAAGTGATCCAAGAATTGAAAGATCAAATGAAAACTATAATACAAAGGATTAAGGAAGTGCAGTATCGATAGAAGAGTTATGCCAATGCGCATCATGTCGACCATAGTTACGATGGTGGCGATCGAGTATTCTTGCGGGTGAAACTCCATAAGAGTTTGATCAAGTTTGGAAAGGGTGTTAAACTATCTCCTAGGTTCCTTGGATCATGCAATATTGTGGAAAAGAGAGGGTCATGGCCTATTGACTAGCCTTGCCTGATCCTTGAGGCATATGCACGATGTCTTTCATGTCTCTGTTTGAGACATTATTTTAGTAATCCTACACATGTTTTGACTTGAGTACCATGTAGGTATCGGATGAGGGTGCACTCATGGATGAGCCAATCAACATCCTGGACCATCACATTCAATAGCTACGATGTTGAATAGTATATCAGATCAAGGTCCAGTGGGACAACTATAGTCCGCACTCGACGAACTCGGAGGACGCATTTGATATGCACTAGCAGTTTCCATTTTTGTTGATAGATAGACTTATGATACTGTGATACACTTTATTCGACACTTATATACTGTGGAACTTTGGGACGAAGTTTAGACCAAGAGGGGGTGTATGTAGCATCTCTCTCTTGCACGCAACAAGAAAACTTATACTTTGAGGACACTTGCTTGCAAGTGATCCAAATTATTATACTATTGGTCGTTTGATTATGATTATGAGGCATTATGGATATGATGATATGTTATTTTGTTGTATTGACATAGACAGGTGCTATTGACTAGATTCTCCTGAGTGTGCAAGACTTTGGACATTGAGGATGCAGAGGCATTAATGAAACCCCTTGGACTCTGGATCAAGTCAGGGAGTGGAATGTTGGGTTTGAATGTTATTGATGTGACACGTGTACATATGATTAGATGTTATGATGATTGATTATTATTTCTGACATGATTCATTGATGGATGCAGGATGACGATAGCTTGTCGACTAGAATCACATGTGGAGTAGAGGGGTCACACATGACAACCATAGAATTGAGGGAGAGGTGTAGACAATAGCCCTGCCATAGCCTACTAGCACTCCCGTCGTGGCTCGAACTGTAGGTTAACGATTACCTAGATCGAGAAGACCCACGATGTCATGAGGGAAAATTGTGAGAGACGCTCACGATGATTCTAAGGGGCATGCAATAAGGTGGGGGCATTATTCCTTAGAGGCCCTTAGTCTCTCACAAGATCACCCGGCGGAGTATTGGCGGCGTATTGACTCCAGGGGTTTTTGATGTCTACCAATTCATTCAAGAGGCGAGTGGCACCCTTCGAGCATGTAGTGCATCCTGAAGGGCACGTCGTGCAAGGAAAATGAAAAGAGGTGAGTGGCACCTTTGGAGCACGTAGTGCGTCCTGAAGGGCATGTCGCTCAAGGAAAACAGAAAGAGGCGAGTGGAACCCTTGGAGAACCTAGTGCATCTTGAAGGGCACGTCACGAGTTTAACTAGTAAGTGAATAAACGTAGGCAACCTTAAAATGAATGATATGTTAAGTAAGATTAAAAACATTTTTCCCTAAGAAAATGTCACCCAACCTAGTGAAATTAAAATCTAGTTCTAAGTAGAACCGGTGGTAAAAAAAAAAAATAATAATAACAAATAAACATGTAACAAGAAGGGGGGTAAGAAATTCAAATTTATTTATTAAAATCAAAATTTTAATGGAGGATTAAAATTTAAAAAGGCAATTGGTTGTTTTTATCTATTTTTGCTAATTTAATTTTAGATAAAAAGAAAAGAGGGTAAATGGTTGTTTCATCTACACTTGCTAATTTAATTTTTAATTAAAGAAGAAAAAGGAGAAATGGTTGTTTTATCTACACTTGCTAAATTGATTTTTAGTTAAAAAGGAAAAAGAGGGAAACTTAAAAGAATAGGAAACTTAAAGAGAAAGGGGAAACCTAAAGAAAAAGAGAAACGTAAAGAAAAAGTTGAATGTCTAACTTAGTAAGGAAACTTTCCTTTAGAACTATCTAATTATGAACTCAACTAGGAATTTAGTAAAGGCGCAAGTCATTTAAGAAGTGTAAGGGAATTTTGGGACACCTAGGAGCGTTTTTAGGAATGCTTTTAGGTGGGTGAGGGAAATAGGAATAATTAATTAATTAATTAAATTAATTTTCTAGTGCAACTAGGGGATCGGGCGACATGTGTACATGGGAGGTTTTTCCTAATTAAAATTTATGAGAAAAGAATTTGATGAGAATTTGGGAAACTAATTACCTAAAAACTCTATAAAAAGGATTGAGGAGGAGTATGGATCTCATTTTTATGTGTAATGTTACACTACTGAATTTTTGTCTTGATTGAACTTATCTTGTGGGAGTTGGGATACCCATCTCGGGTAACGAGTGGTAACTCGACCTTGCGAGGCGAAATGGGTGCTAGTTGTTCTCTGGTATTGTGTGTGTGTCCCCTTTGCGGCTTGGGGGGATCAAGGGGAAGAAGACTACCCCCAGCATTGGCTGGGAGGTACCGGTGAGGTCTCATCGGTCGACAAGATGGAGCTGGACGGAGTGCGCGCGAGACAAAAACTACGGAGCATTCATGTTTGGCTAAGGTACGCCTGTTTAAGTTGTTACTAGCAATGAAATTAATTTACACATGTTATTTCTCTATGCTCGGTTGAATATTTCATTTCCATAAGTTGTCTTGCACCTGCTTTCCTATGGTATTTGTAATCCCTTTTCTTCTTGTATTCTGAATTGATTTCTCTTGGAGAACCCAACTTATTATTGTAATGACTTCTCTGTGTGGGTTTTATTGATTATTATGAAGAGATTGTGTTTTTATCTTCCATCCCTTATCCCTTTAGTCATCAGTCTGTGCCTGAGAAGTGAAACAGTGTTAGGGTCCTAGGTAGATCAATATATTCGGATGTAATAAAGGTCAATATTAATAAGGCCTTTCAATAAAATAGAATAAGGCAGATGTAAGAAGACCTAATAGAAGCTTCCGCTACTAGAAAGATCTTCCTTTAGATGCTTCTCTTGATAGACATATTTAGTATAAATAGGGGTCAAGGGTATGAAAACCCTAGCTTGGAGATTATTGTAACAGAGCGCTACTCGACTAGAGGTTGCCCCCTCGATGAGGCCCGTGAACATTACTTTCTGAATCAAAGTGTTATTTATGTTGTTGTTCGTATATCATTTATGTGTTATTGTGGAGATTATGCTGGTTATATTACTGTTATTCTGCCATTTCTAGCATTTTATTTATGTTCTGCATACTTTTTATATCTGGTATATTACAACCAGGAGCCGAATAGATGGTCGTCACTTCGGTGTTTAAAGACCTATAGATTCAAATGCCCTGCTTTTTTGTGCATGGATGATGAGTGAATGATACATTTTTTCCCAACTGTCCATCCCTTACTTATCTCTGTGTTTTTCCTTTATGATTGATCTCTAATCTTGCACCTTCTTGTGAATGATTAACTCTGCGATTTGAATGACCAATCCCAGAATGTTAAAATCTACATTGAATGTTTAATCCTTGCTGTGATTGGCTTATCTTCTACTCCTGCGATTGATTTGTTTCTTGTTGCAATCTTCTACTGCTTTCTTTTTTCTTCATGGAGTCATCGCCTAGATTCTTCTTGGATGGAATGTTTATAGTTTAAAGGTTATGGTATCTTGAAGTGCATCTAGGTCTTTTAACTGATGAGAGTTTGAATTCGTTTTATTGTTGAATGACCATTAAATGCATCCAGTTTTTATTGAGTTTTTACTGTTGAAATAATCCCTTGTGTAATCGCTTCAGAAGGTTGCACACGCATGTCGAAATAATCCTTGAGACAAGCATTTCGTTTTTACTATTGAATAATCCTTTGAAATAAGCATTTCGAATAATCCTGTCGAAATAATTTGTTTGAAACAAGCATTTCGAATTATTCCTTTGAAACAAGCATTTCATTTTTTCTGTTGAAATAATCCTTTGAAATAATCGCTTCCTTGGAGTTACCCCTTCCCTCGTTGTGTAATCGTTTCAGAAAGTTTCACAAGAAATTTGATAAAAGTGATCTCCTAGGTGGAAGGCTTCCTTTACTGTCATTTTCATATAAAATTTTAGACTGATCCAATTAGTTGGGCATCATAAGTTGAGGGCGAACTTTTGATCGCAAGCTCCTTCGTTATTCTGAGTGTTGACTTTTTGGATATGCAAGGAGACGTTAGCCTCTACATTCACCTATTTTTACCCAGCTTTCACATAGCGAATTCCCTTAAATGATTTTGGTTAGATAGCATTATAGGAAATTTTTTTTATTAATTACCAGCACATTGATTGACAATAATTATTTTACAGTGATTTTATAAATTGTATGACAACGAATGTTGAGAGCGATCCTATACATACTGACAATGATTTACCTTTGGACCTCTAGGATTTACCATAGTGGTTTTAACTTAGCAATACTTATATATACAATGAAATTGTTATAGTTAATAGACAACAGGTGTCGTGTGATAATAGACAACATATTTTTAGATAGAGCTTCCTTTTAATGCTAGATAGAGTATCAATGTTAGGCAACATGATTTTAGGCTGTGTTTCATCCCAGATATCATATAGACAATGAGAATATTTAATGGAAAACATTTTTCATATGAATGACACCGAAATTATGGCTGAGTGTGACTGTAATTGTGTTGGTTGCTGCGTATAGATTCTGACAACGAATTTAATAGTAAACGTGTGTTTAATTGCAATAGAAATGCAATAATTTTTGTATATAGATGTTGGACAACGAATTGTATAGTCAACGATTTAATTATATTGTTTATTAGACAATGCATATAATTGTTCCAGTTTTTAAGACAATGAATTGCATTGCTTAATGGATAGCAATATATTATAGACAACAATTAATATATTTATTTGAAAACTATTGACAATGATTTTGTAGGTATTGTATAGTGAATTAAAGAATACGTATTGTATAGCGTTTTTGTATGTGAATGTCAACGTATTTAATTTCCATTGAATGTATTTAACACAACGTATTTAACATAGTCTTGACCAAATCTATATGCGTGTTACCTTAAGATTCGAGAGTATTGTAGTATTCATTAATCTTAATTTATGTCATATCCGGCTTGACTTTGGAAATAAACATCTTTTCAGTGATGTCATTGTATTTTTAATTGAATACTATGTCATGGAAGAGGACCCGTCATAATACATCAAATTATGTATTGGTGTATTACTTTGGCCTTACTGCCTTATGCCTATTGAATCTGTGCATCTATATCACAATTGCAGAGCAATGGCTTTTGGCGTACATTGTAAATTTTTTTCTAAGTGTGTATAATGATAAACATTTTTTATTTATTTCTGGTTATAGTAAATAGGCATCTTGATGTATTTGTGATTAGAATGAAGAGGCGTCTTTTGTTTATTTTATTTTGTTGGGATGGGGAATGGTTGGAAGATGACCTTTTTCTTATTCAAGCGATAGGATCTCGTTTAAGTTTCCAAGAGTCATCGTGGTTGCGCAAGGAATTTAATGTGTTATATGAATGTTTTAGTCGTCAGTTTCTCTTGCATCTTGTCGACTTGTTGATTGGGGGCTTGGGATTTTCGTCATGTGGTTTGAAAGTTAGTTCGATCTCCTAGCGCGTTGAATTTTTCTTGGGTTGTTGGTCTAGATGTGTCATGTTGCACCTTGGCTACTGTCATGCCTATCGTCGTGTGACAGCATGATTCCCGATGAGGGGATCAATGCGTGCCCTTATGGACAGATGTGAATGATAACCTGTACGGAGTCTTGTGCTCCCCAATGTGGGCATTTGTCATTGTAATTAATGTTGGTACTGGTTTGTGTAATTCGTCAATGTATTGGTATTTGCGCACCGTAGAGGTTTCTAGTTACTGGTCGACGAAGCCGTTGTGTCGGGTGGTTGATGTTGTCCCTTAGCTTGTAGGCATTGCCTTTCTTGTGTTGGGTAGGTAGTCATTTTTATATGTCTTTGATTATCGCATGTTTCGTCCAGTTTCATGACGTGCAAGTGTGTTGAGTCGTTGTTGTTTGTTTCTTGAATGTGTAAGTTGTGTTCGTCATCAAGTCGTGCAGATTAATTGTTGTCGTTGAACTTTGTCCTTCTTTAAAAAAAAAATTGCACTTGCTTTGCGTCGCATGTAATTGTAACGATTGGGGTATTTACACTACAACACATTTTTTGCTAAGTTTCATCTATAGAATTGATAGCTTAGCTCCACTTTCCTCATCAATGGATTTCCGTACATTGCTAGTATATTATCACCATTATCCCTTGACTAGGTAGTTCCTTTCAATGTTTGGCTTCAAATTAATATAATATATTCACATTGTTGGGATCACACCAACTCCTTGATACATATTTTCATTATTAGTGAGTTACCTCACATCTAGTAGGGGTTTTCATTACTGGCCTTTGAGTAAACAATTTCTACCATGTTCAACTTTAGTTCAGAATTAGATGTGGAGAATCATACCCAATGGTGTTAGTGTCCCAAATTCATTAGAATACCATGGAACTTTAAGAATCCTTTTAATTAACATTAGAAATTTGATTTGGATGTATTTTTAGCCAACATTTGAGTTCCTTACATATGTTCAGGCTTGTTTTTAGTTGTGTGGATTCATCTTCTACATTTTTGTGGAATTCATGATAGCATTATACCATTAATTTTAATGGATGTATTGAGAGGTTGATATACTTTGATTTTCTTCTCAAGCCATAGATCCATTTCAATATATGATGTATATATTGTAGCATGACCTTCCCATTTTGTCACACCATGATCTGATCATATGTCATACTTGAATTGGCTCATACATGCTATAAAAACAGGTTCGCGAAGAAATAAAATAAAACAAATGCAGAAATAAAACATAGAAGATACACAATACAATAGAGCGTGGTTCACCCAGTGTGGGCTATGTACACCAGATAAATTGTCAGGTCCTTCCTTTATTATTATCCAACAAATGAAGGGATACAACCTACAACACACCCATTGTAACTTCCTCTTCTTTCTCTCATAGTCTCCTCTCTCAGAATACAATAATCACACTCATACACACCCACAATACAATTTCCTCATAAAAAAGGGTTACTTATAGGGAAAAAAACCCTAACATAACTTCTACCGTTAGATATATGACCTTATAATGAATGGTCTAGATTGATTATGAAATTACAATACTTTACAAGGAAACATTTCCCAATATTTCACTTTGGGGGTGCTGCCCCCGAATCCCTTGCCAAGCGGGGGGGCTAAAAAATTGTAACCTCCCCCCCTTGGACCCCNCAAGCATGATTGAAACAAATCTTTGAATTAGGAAGATAATCAGGCTCCACAACCAACAATACATGACCATGAGTATGCCTAACTCATGAAATAGATGATGACTATCTTACCATTTTTTTGTGTTTAAAGGTGGTTTCCTTGTTTTTAATCTCGCAAATGACTTCATTTATAAGCTTTCGAAAGTCTATTTTGATGAAGAAAAAATATAATGTATTTTTCACATGATGAGATGCACTAATAACCTTATACATTATCCCGGGGCATATATTATTATAGGACTTTATATTGCATGTACCAAGTAGTCTTAACCCTAGAATGCATTATAACATGATCTTTGAATTTGGAGGTACCATAATGACCCAAAACTTTGGGAAATTATATATTTTCATGGATAATTAAAACAATTCTCATATTGGCCTATCTCTAGTGCTCTCAACAATGCCACTAGCCCATTTTGAACAATTCCCTTGTTGATAGAGTCAAACTTGACCAAAACACACTCTTGAGTTGAGTTGTCCAATATTTATCACTTGTGAGGTGCCTAGATATTTAGCATGGATATTTCAAAACAATCTATAATATGGACTTGTTCTTCATAATAAAACACCAAAACATCCAAGAAGCCTACAAAAATGCCCTCGTCACATGTAATTGAGAGTTATTGGTTTGGTTTTTAAACCCTTGGATTGATTTTGGACAAGGTTTTATTTTCATGTAAAGGAATGACCATTTCCCTGGTTGACAATGTCAAACTTGACCACAACATGATCTCGAGTTGATTCCTCAAATATTAGTCACTTGTGAGGCACCTAAAGCATGGATATTTCAGAAAAAATCTATAATATGGACTTGTTCTTCATATAAAAACACCAAAAGGTCCAAGAAGCCTATAAAAGGGCCTATTTCACATGTACTTGAGAGATATTGGATTGGTTTTTAAATCCTTGGGTTGATTTTGGACAATATTTTGTTTTCATACAAACAAATATCAATTTACTTGTGGAGAATTGAGGAGAATGATTAAGGGCATGGCAAACTTTGCAATAGAGAGATATTTAAGAGGAATAGGCCCTAAGGAGAAAG
The DNA here is from genome assembly GCA_032191745.1 of Picea mariana. Lineage (NCBI taxonomy): Eukaryota > Viridiplantae > Streptophyta > Pinopsida > Pinales > Pinaceae > Picea > Picea mariana. The sequence continues at coordinate 22,863 of JASDQU010504247.1, read as the reverse complement.
AAATTGGAGCCATCTTCTTTTTATAATAGAATCTAGTTTATTTCCTCCCCGTTAACACAATATACTCGTTCAAATCTCAACATATAAAAAAGGATAACAATCATTCCTCCCAACCACCTAAACTAAACCTAATTAACAAATTTAATTTTTTTTATTATAAAATAAAAAAAATATTTTTTTATTTGTCTTATATAGACTTTCTCTTTCTACTATTTATTTTAAATTTAAATATTCTATTTTATCTTAAAATGCAAGTTTCAAATTTAAATAATCTATCTTATCTTAAAATACAAGTTACATATTTTTATCACCTTTTCCATTCAAATCCCATTTAGCGTATTTCTATAATAGACAACGTACCAAACGCCCGGCCCCCCTCCCCCCAAAACAAAACCAAACAACCATCCACCTCATGTTTAAGTCATTAAAGTCAAAATGCACTGCCATATAAAATATGAAGCCAAACTTCTTAGCGGTAAGAGGGATACGCATTAAAATAGCCAATGAGGGCTAAGAGGGATGTGCACACTAAGTAATGGGCCGACACATCACTCAAATCTAGAATGGAATATTTAATTGATTTTGAACTTACCAATTTCAAGGTGTCCAAATTATTAGTGAATGTAATCGTTTATAATATGTAAAAATAACATAAAAAATATTTTTCCAATAATTTTAAAAAAAAAATCATTATATTATTTTTATTTATAATTATAATTGTAATAAAAAAAATTATTTTTTCAATAATTTAAAAAAAAAATTCATTATATTATTTTTATTTATAATTGTAATTGTAATAAAAATTTAAAGCCAAGATGATGAAATGTTGTTTTTATTGGGTGAGATGTTGCACTAAAAATATTATGGAGAGTAAAACTAAATATTATTAAAAAACTATGAGATTTATTAAATAACTTTAGTTATAAATAAAAAGAGAGATTGATTTTCTTGTCTTGATATTATTTAAGTTAAAAGCATTTTTTAATTTTAGATTAAGATATTAACAAAGAGTGGAAGATATTATTTAAGTTAAAAGCATTTTTTAATTTTAGATTAAGATATTAACAAAGAGTGAAAGTCTATCTTTTTAAGATCACTAAAACTACTAATAAGTGAAATGTGATATGGTTTTTTTTTAATTATATTGATGGATCCACTTTTTTAATCCTCTTACTATAAATAAATTGACAATTAAATTATGATAAACCATAAAATAATTACTTCATAAATAAAAAAGATCTATTATAAAATAAATAAATAATAATTCACAATACTAAATTTAAATAACTAATCAATCTCAAGTACAAAACTAAACCCTCCAAATTCAATTTCCCTATAAATCCCATTATATTATTTGTGTTTACAATTATATTTGTAATAAAAAATAATTCAAATACAAAATTCTTAAATATTTTTTAATTAGATAAGAGATTTCATAATGAATATGAGTATATATATATAAAGCTGTCAATAACACTGTGGTTTTTTCGACAAA
>JASDQU010504245.1:78844-89772 GCA_032191745.1 Picea mariana | reverse complement strand
TGACTACCATGGCTTCATTTCCTCTCACGTCTTGACCACCTTGCTGTGTTGATTGTGACCTTCGTGGTTGTTTAGCCTTCGTTCCTAGCTCAATAGTCCTTGCCTAAGCAGTCGTCCAGGAGCTTGATCTACGGTTGTCGTCTTAGCGTTAAAATACCTATGGATATCAACACCCTGCTTTTCTGTGCAAGGATGATGAGCGAAGGATGAACCCGTTAGCCAGCTACCCTTGATGTTTATCTCTGGCTGATTGTTGATTTCGCCATCTGACAACAACCTCTACGTGTGGATTATCTGGTGTACTGGTTGGTTTTCTCTTTGCCTTGACTGATAGAACCCCTGCAATCATTCCATGACCTGTTCCATTGGATCCTTGCATTCTCTTACTGTTGTCTGCATTGTATTGGGGTTATAGTGATGGAGAAAAAAAAAAGAATTGATTTAATGTCTGCATTTTTATAATGATATTCTGGCAATGGAAAAACGAATTGATTTCAGGTCTGCATTTTTATAATGGTGTCCAGGAAAATGAAAAACGTTTTTGTATTACTGTCTACATTGTATTGGTATCCTGGAATAGGAAAAATGATTTGATTTCCCATCTGCATTTTCTATTGTGTCCGGGAAATGAAAAACGTTTTTGTATTACTGTCTGCATTTTATTGGTATCATGGAATGAGAAAAATTATTTGATTTCCTATCTTCATTTTATATTGTGTCTGGGAAATGAAAAACGTTTTGTATTATTGTTTGCAATGTATTGGTATCCTGGAATGGGAAAAACGATTTGATTTCCTGTCTGCATTTTATATTGTGTCCGGGAAATGAAAAACGTTTTGTGTGTCCCTGTACAGGTTTTTCCCTTTCAAATTGAGACTGTGATTGCTATTTAAATTCTCACGAATTTGCCATTCAAAACTTGACTAAGATTGTTGTTTAAATGCTCTCGATTTTTCCATCCAAAACGTGATTGAGTTGCTGCTTAAATGCCCAAGATTTTTGCCTTTAAAATGTGAAGAGATTGTTGTTAAATTACCCATGTTTATGCTTTTAAAGATTGACATAGATTGTTGTTAATTGCCCACGACTGTTGCCTTTAAATTGTGAAGAGATTGTTGCTGAATTACCCATGTTTTTGCTTTTAAAGATTGACATAGACTGCTATTTAAATGCCCACGAACTCGCCTTCAAAACTGATGATTGTTTTTATGTGAATAACCATGGTTGGAATTTAAAAATAGACTGTGTAGACCAACATTTTCAGCATGTTTTGGCGTGTTTTCATCACTGAGTTTACACCATGTTTTACCAATGAATTTACGGTGTATTATTCACTGAATCCAAGCGATTCCATCACTGATTACAACATGTTTTTATCTCTGAGTTTTTACTATGTATACCACTGAGTTTGTTGTTAAATGACCACGACTTGCCTTAATCACTGATTGAGTTGTTGTTGACTGACCATGAGTTGGTCCTTTTGCAGTTTTGTTTTGTCCCTTTTATCTTCCTTCACATTGAACGCATAGCTAGCATTCTCACTGCCAAGCTTTATTTACCATAGCAATGTTATTGTCCATGTTGATTATCATGTTAATTGCAATTTGAAATGCTATATTTTTGCCTTATTAATTGCTAGAACAATTGCTACATTAATGTTAATGGTCAGAGGATTCCTTATATATATATATATATATAATCAAAATAAATAAAGAGTATGATCTTCGTTAAATCTTGTAACATGGAGGGAGTAAGAAATTTAATTTATTCAAAAATCTGTTGGAATAAAATTTAAAAAAAGGGAATTAATTGTTTTATTATTTTTGATATATTAATTAAATGAGAAAAGGGAAAAGGGGTTAATTTCCACATCTCCATTTTTGAGTTCTAATTAAAAAGGGGAAAGAGGGAAAATCTAAAATATTAGGAAACCAGGAAAAGAGGAAAACAATAAAAGGGAAAAAGGGAACATAAGGGAAAAAGCGGAAAGTCAAACTTAGTAAGTATCTACCATTTAAGAGCTTTCTAATTTAAACTGAACTAACAATTTAATGGTGGGGAAAGTCACTAAAACCTGTAAGAGAATTTGGGGACACCTAGGAGTGATTCTAGGAGTAACTCTAGGTGGGTGAGGGAAATAAAGATAATTAATTAATTAAAGAAATTAATTTATGGAGGAATGAAGGGTATGGGTGGCATTTGTATGGGGAGGATTTTTTAGAAATTAAATTTTAAAAGCTTAATTAAACGAGATTTTAGGAAAGTAAGGAACCATGAAACTCTATATAATGAAGGGAGGAGATGGAGGTTGGAGGATCTTCCGTTTGCGTAACGTTACGCTGTAGAAATATCTACTTGAATGACTTAACTTGTGGGAGTTGGGATATCCATCTCGGTGATAAGTGGTAGCTCGACCTTGCGAGGCGAGCTGAGAGCTAGTTGAAATATCTGGATATTGTGTGTGTGGCCCCTTTGCGGCTCGAGGGGCTAAGGGGAAAGAAGAGTACCCCTAGCATTGGTTGGGAGGTATTGGTGAAGTCTCATGAGTCGGCACGTGAGAGTTGCAAGGAGCACGCAGGACGTCCACTCTGAATAGGAAACGATATGCTTTCTTCGTTTTGTATGGTAAATTGTTTTATAACTTATGCTTGAATCTGCATTTTTACTTAGGTAAGTGAACTAATTGTTTAGATGGTTTTCTGAAATTTTCTTATCCTAGCTCGATGATAGATTGACTCCCATGGCTTCATTTCCCCATATGTATTGACCACCTTGTTGTGTTGATTGTGACCTTCGTGGTTGTTTAGCCTTTGTCTCTAGCTCACCAGTCCTTGCCTGAGAAGTCGACTAGGAACCTGATCTACGGTCGTCGCCTTAGCGTTAAAAAACCTATGGATCTCAACGCCCTTCTTTTCTGTGCGAGGATGATGAGCGAAGGATGAACCCGTTAGATGGCTACCCTTGATGTTTGTCCCTGGTTTATTGTTGATTTCGCCATCTGGCAATGACCTCTGCATGTGGATTATCTGGTGTCCTGGTTAGTTTTCTCTATGCCTTAACTGATAGAACCCATGCAATCATCCCATGACCTGTCCCAGTGGATCCTTGTATTCTCTTACCGTTGTCTGCACTGTATTGGAGTTATAGCAATGGAAAAAAAAAAAAATGAATTCATTTCATGTATGCATTTTTATAATGGTATTCTGGCAATGGAAAAATGAATTGATTTCAGGTTTTCATTTTTATAATGGTGTTCGGGAAATGAAAAACGTTTTTGTATTACTGTCTGCATTGTATTGGTATCCTGGAATGAGAAAAACAAATTGATTTCTCGTCTTCATTTTATATTGTGTCTAGGAAATGAAAAACATTTTTGTATTACTGTCTGCATTGTATTGGTATCCTGGAATGGGAAAAATGATTTGATTTCCTGTCTGCATTTTATATTGTGTCCGGGAAATGAAAAACATTTTGTATTACTGTTTGCAATGTATTGGTATCCTGGAATGGGAAAAACGATTTAACTTCCTGTCTGCATTTTATATCGTGTCTGGGAAATGAAAAATGTTTTGTATTACTATCTGCATTGTATTGGTATCCTGGAACGGGAAAAACGATTCGATTTCCTGTCTGCATTTTATTTTGGTGTCCAGGAAACGAAAAACGTTTTTGTATTCCTGTCTGGATGGTATTGGTATCCTAGCAATGGAAAATGAATTCATTTCCATGTTTGTGTTTTTCCAGCGTTTTTCCCTTTTAAAAGATGAGGGCAACATGGAGTTCCTTCTGGTGCGTTTTGGGCACATCATTCTGCATATTTTAAATATGGATATCCATGAATGTCCTTCTGTTGTGTCCCTGTACAGGTTTTTCCCTTTCAAATTGAGACTGTGATTGTTGTTTAAATGCTCACAAATTTTCCATTCAAAACGTGATTGAGATTGTTGTTTAAATGCTCATGATTTTGCCATCCAAAACGTGACTGAGTTGTTGCTTAAATGCCCACGATTTTTGCCTTTAAAATGTGAAGAGATTGCTGTTAAATTACCCACATTTTTTCTTTTAAAGATTGACATAGATTGTTGTTAATTTCCCATGACTTTTTCCTTTAAATTGTGAAGAGATTGTTGTTGAATTACCCATGTTTTTGCTTTTAAAGATTGACATAGACTGTTGTTTAAATGCCCATGAAGTCTCCTTCAAAAATGATGATTGTTTTGCTGTGAATGACCATGGTTGGAATTTAAAAACAGACTGTGTAGACCAATGTTTTCATTTTGTTTTGGCGTGTTTTTATCACTGAGTTTACACCATGTTTTACCACTGAATTTACTGTGTATTATTCACTGAATCCAAGTGATTCCATCACCAATTACAACGTGTTTTTATCTCTGAGATTTTACTAATTATACCACTGAGTTTGTTGTTAAATGACCATGACTTGCCTTAATCATTGATTGAGTTGTTGTTGATTGACCACAGGTTGGTCCTTCTGTAGTTTTGTTTTGTCCCTTTTATCCTCCTTCACATTGAATGCATACCCAATTCTCTCACTGCCAAGCTTTAATTACCACAACAATGTTACTGGCCATGTTGATTATCATGTTAATTGCAATTTGAAATGCTATATTTTTGCCTTATTAATTGCCAGAACAACTGCTACAACAATTTTAATGGTCAACAGATTCCTTCTATTGATTAAATGCCATAGCGAGTTAAATAGTTAACAATTATATAAATCGCCTGGTTATTGCGCTATGAATGGTTATGTTAACAGTTACACCAATTGCCTTGTTAATATTTTATTAATTGTATGTTAACTAGAATGTTAAATGCCTTGTTATTGCTATATTACTTATTATGAAAACAATCATGTAAACTATCTTGTTAATGCTATATTAATTGTCATGTAACTGCTATGATAATCACCTTGTTAAATTGCTACAACAATGTTAATAGTTACCAGTTTCCTTCTCTATGATAGTAGACGGCTAGCATTGTTAGTTCGATCAATATAGCTAGAATACATGTTGAGATTTAATTTCTTATAAGTGCTAATGGTAGCATTCCACTTTAAGAATTTTAATGTTAATCAAGTTTATGGCTAGTTGGATGGGGATTCACATTAATATAGAATTGTCCATTTAGGTTGTAATAAATCTTAAAATTAGTATGGTGAGTAAAGATTAGATTACAAATTTTAGACTTGCTAAATTAAATATGTAATTGATGTTAGCTGGATTTATAGATATTGCGTAATTGGTAACTAAGACTCGCTAAATTGAGTCATAATTCATGTTAAGTTCGGTTGGTAACTCGTTGATTAATGGAATTTAGACTTTTTAATTGATCCGTAATTAACGCCAATTTAAATCATAGATATTGACCATTTAACCTTGATTAATGGTTGGGTTGTTGAGTAAGTCGTTTTTAGCTTGGGCTTGCCATTGAGGGTGTTGTTGTTCATTTTAATTAATGTTTGTACTTGGTTTGCTCATTGTAAGGGTTCTAGTTACTTGTGTAATTAATTTTGGGTGTGTGGGGTTGTTAGGATGATTGTCCTTAGCTTAGTAGATTTGGTCTGCTTGTGTCGAGCGAGANAATTGTAGCATTCCACTTTAAGAATGTTAATGTTGTTAATCAAGTTTATGGCTAGTTGGAGGAGGATTCAGATTAATATAGAATTGTCCATTTAGGTTGTAATAAATCTTAAAATTATTATGGTGAGTAAAGACTAGATTGCAAATTTTAGAATTGCTAAATTAGATATGTAATTGATGTTAGTTAGATTTATAGATATCGCCTAATTGGTAACTGAGACTTGCTAAATTGAATCGTAATTCATGTTAAGTTCAGTTGGTAACTCGTTGACTAATGGAATTTAGATTGGTTAATTGATCTATAACTAGCACAGCCGCTAACTCACGGTTGGTGAATGCCGAAAGAGTTACGGTCCATATAAAAACTCTAGTGTTAAAAAAAAATCCAGTCAGATAATCAAACTCTAACTGAGCCAGAGAATGAAAATCTCAAGAATTCTAAAAGTTAATCATTTAAACATGGCAATCATATGATGTTATAGTAATTTCATAATATGATTAGGTAAATGTTAAAAAGTAAACAGGTTAACGAATGCATTTATAAATGCAAAGAAGTTATCAACAATAAATTTGACCCATTGATTTTGGAGGACAACTAAGAATATGCCAGCATCTTCAATACATAACCATCAGATTAGAATTTAAGATTAAAAGATCATTAATTGTGCCCATCTCCAATAGGTATACGCCTTTCGGCGTAATTAACGCCAATTTAAATCATAGATATTGACCATTTAGCCTTGATTAATGGTTGGGTTGTTGACGAAGTCGTTTTTAGCTTGCGATTTTTGTTGAGGGTGTTGTTGTTCATTTTAATTAATGTTTGTACTTGGTTTTGTAAACATTTAATGTGTTTGGTTTGCTCACTGTAAGCGTTCTAGTTACTTGTGTAATTAATTTTGGGTGCATGGGGTTGTTAAGATGATTGTCCTTAGCTTAGTAGGCTTGGTCTACTTGTGTCGGGCGGGATGTAGACACCTTCTTGTTACTCAAAACAGTCGCCAGCCTTGAGACTTTAAATGGTCATAATCGATGGGGACCTGGGCTTGAGCATTGCTTATGTGTCGTGGAGGTCCTAACCTTTGCAGGATAGGACAGGTGGGTAGTCATTCTTATTCTTTGTCTGTTGAATGTCATACATTCCTTCCAGGTGCTTGATGTGCTTTTATCTTAGGTCGTTATGTTGTTGTTGCATGAGTTGCATGCGTTGTGTTTGTCGTCGTGTTGCGATGTTGAGTATAATGCCATTATTACCTTCCTACACACAAAAAAAATTAAGGGTGCTTTTACCAGGTTGTACATCGTAGGAGTCGTACTCGATAGGGATGTCACAATTATCTCTATATTGTTTTACCTATGTCTTAGTTTCTTTTAATTTTTTTCATGCGGCTGGGTAGGGATTGAACTAATTTTAACTGGGTGCTCAGGGTTTTAACGCCGACGGCGTTCACCAGCAGACTTCGTTGCTCTGCTAGTTATTATATATATATATGATTTGAAAGTGTGCATGCCATTTTGTTGCTAATTTTATTCTACTTTTACAAAAAGGATTGAGAAATTATTTTTGGAAATAATGCGAATTCGCTTTTCTTGATTTGGCAAAGCACGCCCCTCAACTTATAAATCTATTCACAGTCCTGTCCTTTTCAAAGATTGATGCTTCTCGATCCTAATTTTATCGCTTTCAAAGTTTGATGCTCCTCGATCCTGATTTCATTCAAATTCATTCAACTAACAATATGGAAAGCAGTCAGTGGAATAAACTATCATATGATCTGGAAATTCTAATTCTAACAAGGCTTCCCATTTTGGATTTACGTAGACTATCACTCACTTGCAAGTATTTCCATTCAATATTGTTAGATCCCTCCTTTTCCATTCACTACGATAGAAACTTTCTCGGCCGTCCAATGCTCTGTTTTATGTCACATTTGCTTGACGAACGCATGCACTTTCCCTTTTTCAGGTCAATTATTTGGCAAGGAGAAAGGCCTGCCATGTTCACATGGCAAAATCCATGGCTCCATGATCTGCGGAATACCAATGGAGATCGCCCACCTATGGCGACGAGCTCATGTGTTTCGAGGGTTTCGTAGGGCCTATTTCTTTCTAAAATATTTTCCCTGAGAAGACGAAGTTATTGGTGTTTAACCCTCTCTTTTCTCAAGAGAGGCGGATATTGAGTGTACCCGCCATGACCAACTCTGTCTCGAGGATTTATACAGGAATTGCCTTGGACCGAAAAAATGGCCTCTGCAAGCTTATGTTGTGGCACGGGTTGGAAGCGTTTAATTTTACAGTCACCACTTTTGTTTACAACTTCAAAGAAAGCATGTGGAAGAAGATACTGGAATGGAATGGAATCCCTAATTATAGAGGTTCTCTCTATTTTCAACATTGACCTCGACTTGTCAATGAGCGTTTCTTGTGTTGGCTTGCGCACTCAATTGACTCAATTTCACATGTAAACATGGTGTTGGTGTTTGATGTGGAAGAAGAGATGTGGAGGGAGCCAATTCCATTTCCTCCAATTTCATTGAGTTACACGTTGTTTATTTGTATTGTAGAACATAAAAAGAGGCTGTGTATGATAATCCAAAAATCTGAGAAGAAGGATAACACGGTTTTGGTAACCTGGGAATTCCATATGGAGGAAAGAGTTTGGAGACTGGTGGAATCCATTCCGCCGCCTCCTTTTCATTTTCAGGATGCCTTAGGTCCAGAAATGGGAGGTAGGGGATTCTGGGGAGTAGAACACAGAGACTTTGCAGAAAGGCACGTTCATATTTATGATATGTCACATCATTCTTGGCAAAATATGGGGCAGTTCCAACGAACAATTATGTTTGAACCGAGCCTCTTTAGATTGGTTACCTAGATTAAATTATTTCAGTGAAACAATAAAATCTAATGGAATGTTTTACGGATTATAATATTCTTTGGGGTAGCGTAAAACCAAACCTTGCAATTGTTTTTATTTTCATAATGAATGAGTTTTGGGAATGCTTCATAAAACCATGTTTTACGGATTATAATATTCTTTGAGGTAGGGTAAAACCAAACCTTACAATTGTTTTTATTTTCATAATGAATGAGTTTTGGGAATGCTTCATAAAACCATGTTTTACGGATTATCATATTCTTTGAGGTAGGGTAAAACCAAACCTTGCAATTCTTTTTATTTTCATAATGAATGAGTTTTGGGAATGCTTCGTAAAACCAGGAGAATAGCTGCAAAGCAGCAAGTCTAGGCTTATATTTACATTTTGTCTAATTGATATCAATTATGTTTATGCTTATGTTATGTTCACTAAAAATATGTATTATTAGGTGGGTTTGCTGATTAGTACGTTAGTGACTATGTCAAATTTAGTCTTAATAAAGCATTTAACAAACTGCAACACAGATTTCTCAAAATCTTACCTTCATTAGAGCCCTTCTGTAATGGTTATCTTATATGAACACATTGAAACATAATAACTTTGAAGAATAAGTTAAATACACAGATGCATTTCTTAACCTAGATTTTGAATTATTTCAAAAAGGCATATATTCTGTAACCAATTTGAAATTTAGTAAAATTTATCCTCAATAGAAACTGGTAAAAATATTAAGATAACTACATTCAAAACACATCTTAATTTATGTCATCTGTGAAGCATGGTCGTATTAACCAGATTGACACAACAATTTGTGAAAACTTCCAACTAATTTTCCATGTTGATGCATGCACATAGCATTAGCTAAAAATAGAATGTGCATGAATGCACATGTGAAGAGGTTGTGTAACTAGTGGATCGGGTTTTAATCAATTCGTCTAACTATGTAACAAATAGTATGAGGAAGATTGTAAACCTGTGTTTGATTGATTAAATTATTGTGTTCAATTGTGTGATTGCTATGTCTTGTTTTCTTTACTTTTAAATCTAACTTTGTTTATACTTTCCCGTGTTGGAATAATGCTTACAATAGAATTGGTTAGCTATTGGTTTGGATTTGTTGAAGGTTGTTGAGAGATTCTCTCAACCTCATTCTATGTTTAGAATAAGTTGGATCTGAATCCAACAATATAAATGTGTTGTAATTGTGCATAAAGGTAATGAAATAGATAGTTTTATTTGTTTGTATAATCTTGTGTTATATATTATTGTATGTGTGTTTAAGAAGGTCAGTTGTATGATTGACTATTGAAAATATCCAGATCATTATCCTATATAATTGTTGAAATTTACTCTTTGGGGGAATTCAACAGATGGTAATGTATCCATAAAATTAAGAGGGACTGTTGAAATAATGCTTACAATAAAATTGGTTAGCTATTGATTTGGATTTGTTAAAAGTTGTTGAGAGATTCTCTCAACCTCACTTTATGTTTAAAATAAATTGGATCTGAATCTAACTATATAAATGTATTGTAATTATACATAAAAATAATAAAATAAATAGTTAAATAAATAATTTAATTTGTTTATATAATCTTATGTTATGGCTGTTCTCTCAAATTTTAACACCCTACGCAATACAACCTACCTTTAACACTAAACCAAGACCTATGTAACATTGATATAAAACCAAAAAAAATAACATTAAAATGATGAGTGCTTGGCAGTGAGTCTTAAATACATATTCGGTGGTGATACTAAGAAGATCATAAATAATATAAGGTTAACCATAATTCCTTCTCATTTGTGTTATCGAAATCTAATCATGTTCATATTTTTTTTAACCAATTACAAATATAATTCCTTCTCATTTATCTTGACATACTTTATCTCTAAATTATCATTTGTGACATCGACCTCTAATCATATTCATATATTTTTAACTAATTACCCATATAATTCCTTGTCAATTATCATATTCATATTCATATATTTTTAAATTTTTTATATATTCATTTATCATATTTATATTCATATATTTTTAATTTTTTTTATATTACATGAATATTTTTAATTTTGTTTTTATAATACGTAAAGAGCTCACGTAAAACAAGGATTCTTAATGATTATTAAATTTGTTGGGAGGTAAATCAATCTTCTTTGCAAGAAAAAAACTTGTAAAGTTATCCAGACTTAAATCAATCTATAGGACTGGTAAAGTTGTCCAGAGGGAAATCAATCTTCTCTCCCAGAAAAGCTTTGTAAAGATGTAAGAATTGATTTAAAAAATAAGAATGTTAAAAAATAATTTAATCCTAATTTTTTTTTCAAATTTTTGTTATAAAAAAATTTCTTAACAAATGAAATGAAGGTAAGGAAATGCATCATTTATATTAATATATAGTTTGTATAAGTTTATTTGATGTTCCATTTTCACTTTGCTAAA
>JASDQU010504245.1:56642-70585 GCA_032191745.1 Picea mariana | reverse complement strand
TTCATAATGAATGAGTTTTGGGAATGCTTCGCTCCACCCACTGGGGAATCAATTTATGGAAACGATTTCTTGGCCTTATATGGTACCTGTCAACATGAAGAAAAACGGTAATTACAAAAATCTAAAAAATGAGAAGCCTTTATAGCCCCGTTCCAAAGCAAGATAAGCTCGCGACCCAAGCTAGCCACCCGATACTGCTCTGGGTAGGTGGGTATTCTTTGAGGTAGGGTAAAACCAAACATTACAATTGTTTTTATTTTCATAATGAATGAGTTTTGGGAATGCTTCGTAAAACTTTTTTTTTTAAGAAAAAATTCCTCAAATTTATATAGATTATAAATTCGTTTATAAAGAAAAGATGCATCGAGCTTGAAGCGAAAACAACGCACTAGTTGAGAAGGACCAATACAATCAAAAGGCAGCCAATCTGTGAAGGAACCATGTCCAGCAAAGTGAAGGAATGATATGAAAGTAAATCAAGCGAACAAATTTTCACTAAACTGTCAACAATCAACTGCTATGTGACAGCCGACATCATTCGAAAATATTAATGGAGGAGATGGAGCTCTCTATCCCGTTATCACAGTGGTAGACCGAGAGTCTCCCTACCACTTCGTTTAGGGTCCTCTTTGAGAGAGCTTGATCCTATTGTGTGATCTGGAGATGTGCAGGAAGTTGATGTTGGTGAGAAGGAGAATAAGTGCTAAGCAACAAGTCTAGGCTTATATTTACATTTTGTCTAATTGATATCAATTATGTTTATGCTTATGTTATGTTAACTAAAAATATGTATTATTAGGTGGGTTTAGGTGGGTTTGCTAATTAGTAAGTTAGTGACTATGTCAAATTTAGTCTTAATAAAGCACTTAACAAAGTGCAACACAGATTTCTCAAAATCTTACCTTCATTAGAGCCCTTTTGTAATGGTTATCTTATATGAACCAATTGAAGCATTTCTTAACCTAGATTTTGAATTATTTCAAGAAGGTATATATTCTGTAACCAAATTTGAAATTTAGTAAAATGTATCCTCAATAGAAACTGGTAAAAATATTAAGATAACTACATTCAAAACATATCTTAATTTATGTCATCTGTGAAGCATTGTCCATTTAATTCTAAGTGGTCGTATTCACCAGATTGACACAACAATTTGTGAAAACTTCCAACTAATTTTCCATGTTGATGCATGCACATAGCATTAGCTAAAAATAGAATGTGCATGCATGCACATGTGAAGAGGTTGTGTAACTAGTGGATCGGGTTTTAATCAATTCGTCTAACTATGTAACAAATAGTATGAGGAAGATTGTAAACTTGTGTTTCATTGATTAAATCATTGTGTTCAATTGTGTGATTAAATCTTGTATTATATATTATTGTATGTGTGTTTAAGAAGGATAGTTGTATGATTGACTATTGAAAATATCCAGATCATTGTTCTAATAACTGTTGAAATTTACTCTTTGGGGGAATTCAACAGATGGTGGTGTATCCATAGAATTAATGCTTACAATAGAATTGGTTAGCTATTAATTTGGATTTGTTGAAAGTTGTTGAAAGATTCTCTCAAACCTCACTCTATGTTTAGAATAAGTTGAATCTAAATAAAAGTAATAAAATAGATAATTTCATTGTTTGTATAATCTTATGTTATGACTGTTTTCTCAAATTTTAACACCCTACACAATACAACTTACCTTTAACACTAAACCAAGACCTGTGTAACATTGATATAAAACCAAAAAAAATAACATTAAGATGATGAGTGCTTGGCAGTGAGTCTTAAATACATGTTCGGTGGTGATACTAAGAGGATCATAAATCATATGCGGTTAGCCATAATTCCTTCTCATTTGTGTTATCGAAATCTAATCATGTTCATATTTTTTTTAACCAATTACAACACACCAAATTGGTGTATGAGACCCCCGTGTTTGTGGGACAAGGGACCCCCCTTCGTCCAAGGATTTGAAGGGTAAAGTCTACGACGGTATACATACCCTACCCCCTTTGGATTTGAACCTGTGACCTCTTAAGAAGAAACACATGTTCTTAACCATTAGGCCCACTCACGCTATATAATTCCTTCTCAATTATCATATTCATATTCTTAATATTTTAATTTATCATATTCATATTTATATAATTTTTAATTTTTTATATATTCATTTATCATATTTATATTCATATATTTTTAATTTTTTTTTATATTACATGAATATTTTTTATTTTTTTTATAATACATAAAGGGCTCACGTAAAACAAGGATTCTTAATGATTATTAAATTTGTCGGGAGGTAAATCAATCTTCTTTGCAAGAAAAGGCTTATAAAGTTATCCAGACTTAAATCGATCTTCAAGACTGGTAAAGTTGTCCAGAGGGAAATCAATCTTCTCTCCGAGAAAGCTTTGTAAAGATGTAAGAATTGATTTAAAAAATAAGAATGTTTAAAAATAATTCAATCTTAATTTTTTTTAGTTTAAAATTTTGTTATAAAAAAATTTCTTAACAAATGAAATGAAGGTAAGGAAATGCATCATTTATATTAATATATAATTTGTATAAGTTTATTTGATGTAAAATTAATAAAAATGATATATATATACAATATATATATATATATATATATATATAATTAATATGATATGATTATAATTTTTATTTTTTTTTATTCATATCATGGTTTGGTTTGATGTTTTTCTTCACTTTCTTTTATATATATATATATATAATTTTTCATACTTAATTTAATTTAATTGAAAACATTATTATAAAATTGTTTTCCTAACAAGATGTTTTCATACTTAACTTAATTGAGTTCAAAACACAAAAATTCTTCTCTACAACATATACAAATTAGAACCATCTTTAATGATCAAACAAGAAACCAAGAAATTTAACAATTAACTTTGTCACTTGTAAATCAACTTAACACAAATACCATTATAAAACATTAAAAAAACAGAAACCCTACACTCACTTAGTTTGTTCAAAAGCATTCGTTAGATTTGTTCAAAGGCATTTGTTTGTTGAAAAGGATACCATAGGTAGCATGTGGAGGCGTGTAATGAAGATTCTTGGTTTGGCCGTTTATATGTGGTCTATTGGGAGTTTGTCACATTAAGTATCGTAGGTTCAATTTTTATAGAAATATTGTATATTATCTCCTTGTTAGGAGAACATAAATACATTAACATACATACATTGTATATAAGGTTAAAGTCTCCTTCTTCAAGCTTGTTGCTTTTATGAAAATTATTAGTTGTTTTTATGAGTGTTTTAAAAGCGAACATACATATTTTGTATATAAGGCCAAAGCTTCTTTCTCCAAACTTGTTGATTTTATGAAAATTATTAGTTGCTTTTATGAGTGTTTTAAAGGTGAACATACATATTTTGTATACAAGGCCAAAGCCTCCTTCTCCAAGCTTGTTGATTTTATGAAAATTATTAGTTGTTTTTATGAGTGTTTTTAAGGTGAAGAGAATTTGTTCATGTTTCAGTAACGTAGATCTTGGGTTGTTTTCATGTATTCTTCGATAGAAAAAAAAAAAAAAAACATCTAATTGTGGTAGATAACATAACCTGTGTTCTGTTAAATACAGATCAAAATTGTAGATTCTATCTTCATTCTACGCGCGGGTTATTATCTTGTGTGAAATGTGAGATTTCAGTTTTCTCAATAAAGATCAAAATTGTAGATTCTACTTTCATTATGCACGCAGGTTACTATCCTATGTGAAATGTGAGATTTCAGTTTTCTTCTCACTAAATATTATGGATAATATTTTTGTAGAGGAATCTTTTGTAAATTTTGAAAAAAAAACATACAATTATATGAAAGGGATTTAGAACATCAAATACTATATTATATTGGTATGAAATTATATATTTGTTGCAATGGTTTTCGGGATAGGGAAGGATGGGGATAGGAGACGGGTCTTTGGAATGGCTAGAACACACTTCGAAATTTTCAGGGGACAAATACAATTTTAGAATTCACCATAAACATTTGTAGTTGCTTCAGGTTTGTAAGAATAACAATCTATAGCAAGTTAATGCAAAATGTAAGCATAAAAAATCACCATTTCTGAAAAATATTGAGCAATTTAAAAAAGAGCCAACTGACATTCCATTATAAGTGAGAAAAATGCAGTTTATCTCTAGGAAACTTAAAAGTGAAAACTATCGCTATAACATTTTTTCTTCTTTATATTTCTTGTTAATGATGATTATGTTAAAACATAAAAGAAATTCCTTTCTTAATAGGTTTTCTAGATTTTTACAGTTGTGTTGAAAACCACTATAAAACATTTTGGTTATGTAAAGAAATTAGATTTATATTTCAAAAATTCAGATTAAGAAGGTGATTAAAGAGGAATTTTTTCAAACACTTAGTACCTAATCCATGTCACTACTATCTGATTGTTTTCACAATGCTCAAGGTTGGGAAGCACTAGACTTGAATGACTCCTGGAAACCCATGTACAATATGTAAAATCTAAGATGACTAGAAAAATAAGAAGAACAAGAGAAATAACCACAAGGATAAGCCTTTTGAAATGTTGCATTTCCTATTTTTTTGATAAGAAATATTTTCTTCATTGTAATGTTGTTGCTGAAAATACAATATTTAAATCACCAAAAATCCAAATCAAAACCCATCATACAAATCCATGTTTTGAGATGCAACTTGTACAATAGTTTTAGATTCAGTTCAATACAAAATAATGGATGAGAAAAATAATCATATTGTCCAATCATCAATTTCTATGATTGTCAAAACTCGAAATAGATGCCCAGAACATCCCCCAAATCTGCCTAGAAAATCCTTGAAATTTGTCCAGAACATCTTGGAAATATGTCTGAAACGTCCCTGAAATCCTCCTGCAATGTCTTGGGGATGGAAAACAAGTCCCTGAGTCCCCGATGGAGTCCCAAACAAATTGGGAGCATTTACTAAGGGTCCCCATGTCCCTGAAACACAGACACAGATTGTTTTGGGCGGGATGGGTCCTGTGTAACATAGAATTATATTAAAGAGTTTTATAATACCCTTTAAAATAATTATACATACACTATAATATATTTGAAAAATAAAATCAAACTTTACATAGTTTTTGATCCACTAATCCTAAATATTCTATTCCATTCTATAATCCCAAAATGCATTGTCTAAACATTCAACTTTTTGAACTTTTTCACCAGAATCTAGAAAAACAGATCATGGTGAAATATTCATTTTCTATCGTTTAAATTGCATTTTGAATCCATAAATCAATTCAATACCCTGAAGGTTTATACTATGCGATCCCAAAATGACCAAAATCATAAATTTATATACAAAGAAAGGGTGAAGTTCTGTTATTCAAAGGAGTCTTAGAAGCTATTGTGGGAGGGTTTTCCCCAAATGAGTTGAAGGATGTAGGTGGGATAATACTGCTCCCTCTTGTAGCATTAAAAAAGGGGTATATTTCATATAGGACTGTGTAACTTCATAACATTGATTGAGCTCCTTGCTTCATAGAACAACATTCATAGATGTTATTTCTTGGTAACTGCAAACAAGATCTCCAGTCCTTCATGGATATACCTCTCTAACATTGAACTAGTTCGTAAATGGTGCCAATAGAAGAATATTTAGTCGATCCTTAAAAAAAACCATTATTTGTAGGATCATAAGCTTGATCAGACTGGTAGGAAAGGATATTTGAAGTGGTGGTCTTAAAATTAGATATATTACTCGTAACAATATCATTTTCGTTCTCCAGATAACTCCCATTGGTGTATAGCTTTGAAAAGAAGCTATAGTTCTTGTGGAGTTGGATCTAATCGTTGATTTGCACAGTGCATAATGCTCCAAAGCTAGTGAATAAAGAAAAACCCATGAACGTATCCTCATCGACATTGACACCATATTCCATAATAACCATTACAACCATCCAATAAATTAATATAGATGGGAAAATTAATTCATGACATGAAGATACATGGTTTGCATGAATACACTAAACCTTAAAGCTTGTACAAGGTGTCTCATCCTCTAATTTGATCTTACAATTACAATAAATGATCAACCACCAATTTGTTTTTGAACTATATTACATCATTTATATTAATTGGCATCATTTTTCATTTTACATGGCATAATGACCTATCAACCTCTAATTATAGATCATTATAACTCTATTATATCAAGAAATTGAGATTTGTTCATTGATTTTCTAGATGAACAAAGTTGATAGACAACTACCAAACTGAGTGTTGGATTGGACATGTAGAGGAGGACCATCGCAAAGAGTGTGCAAGAATGTTATGGACCTAACCCCTCACGTAGGTAGAATGATATATTTCCATATAATAAAGGACAATATTAATAAGGCCTAGCAATAAGAAAGAATAAATCAAATGTAAGAATACCTAATAGAGGCTTCCGCTTCTAGAAGGATCTTCCTCTAGATTGTTCTTTTGGATAGACATATTTAGTATAAATAGGAATAGAGGGCATGATAATTTTTTTCTTGGATATTATTGTAATAGAGCTCTGCTTTGTTGGAGGTTTCCACCTCGAAGAGGCAAGTGAACATTGCTCTCATTAATCAAACTGCTCTTTTTGGTGTTATTTTGGTATTATTCTGGTGTTGTTATGGTTATATCATTGTTTAGCTTCCGTTTCTAGCTAATAATTTATGTTCTTCATACTATTTTATATTTGGAATATTACAAGTAGTATCATAGCACCTTCCTTGACATAAAATTGCGGGTTAAATTTTTTCTAGGGTAGAGACGTATTTTGACGTCTTAAAGCTACTATGATATTTCATTATGCACATAAACCCGCAGTCGAGGATTCACACACATAGGAAATACAAGTGGTAATTAAGAGCACATCTATTGGCCACCCTTGTAACCTCTGTTGGTACCTATTCAAGTGGTAGCACATCAGACAACACCTGTATACGGATCGGCCTAGATCTCCTGAAGCCCTCCATAGTTAAACCAATCGACCTCCTAACTGCTATAGTGCCATCGAAACACCACTCGAGAAGATACTCTCTAGTACCTGGGTAGTCAAGTAGTACGACTAAGGGCATGGTCTAGCCTCCTTAGTTGGTGCCCTGAGATATTGGGCAGAGTACTACTATTGGACCTTGCATGTATATCAGAGAGCTATAGCACAGGGAAAACCCTTGTCTGTAGAACCCTTGAATACCCTAACGCTTGGGACAGAAACAAAATTAAAACAGACAAGATATATTTCTGCACAAATGTCTCCTACATTCAGGTTGCGAAATTACTACACATTTCTTCCCCTTAATCATTTGGGCATTTCGTCACTGCAATATTCTTCAAATCAGAGTATAACTTGGTTGGAGTTAAAAAAAAAAAAATCCTGCATGGATTTCTAGACTTAACAGGTTATTATCTCAAGTTTGTTAAGAATTATGGAAAGATTGCGGCCCCTCTCACTGCTCTCCTTAAAAATAATTATTTCGCTTGGAATCCCACAGCTGCTTAGGCCTTTCAAACCTTGAAGACGACCATGTGCACCACTCTAGTCCTAGCCCTTCCTGATTTCACAAAGACCTTTGTCTTGGAATGTGATTCTTTCGGGAAAGGAATTGGATCAATCCTTATGCAAGAGGGTCGGCCTTTGGCCTTTACTAGAAAACAATTGTCCAATAGAAATTTGGGAAAATCGATCTATGAAAAGGAAATGTTGGATATTCTACATGTAGGGACCTTTGGCACCCTTATCTATTGGGGCAACGCTTCCAAATTAAGACAGATCATCAAAGCCTCAAGTATTTTCTGGACCAATGCCTTTCCTCCCCAGAGCAACAAAAATGTGTGACTAAGCTCTTTGGATATAATTATGAGATCATTTACAAGAAAGGAAAAGACAATGTGGTTGTTGATGCACTTTCCAGAAAATATGAAGATGAAGGGTCCCTTTTTTCCCTCTCTTTTATTGTACCATATTGGATGCAAGTTACTCGCTAAGAATGGCTACACGATCCCAAAATTTCACATCTGATAGAACAATTGCAAGCCAATTCTCTCGTTTCCCCAGGGTACTCTTGGAACAATGATGAGCTTCGATACAAAGGTCATTTGTATTGAAGTAAAAAGTAAAAACTTAAATCCAAAGTACTTTCTGAGCTTCATGCTACACCCACTGCTAGGCACTCAAGGTTTACCAAAACCTATGACTAGGTCAAACATTCTTTTTTCTGGGATGGTATGAAATAGGACATTCAAAATTTTGTGGCAGAATGTGATGTTTTTCAATGCAACAAGGGATAAATAGTCAAAACTCTTGGAACACTACAACCGCTTCCAATTCCACCTGCTATTTGTTGGGATATCTCTATGGAATTTATTGTAGGCTTACCTAAACCAAGCAATAAATTAGTCATCATGGTGGTAGTTGATCGTCTTTCCAAGTATGCTCATTTTGTGCTCTTCAAAACCCATTTACATCCTCCACTGTGGCTCAAATTTTCATGGATCATGTCTTCAAGCCTCATGGCATGCCTCATTCTATTCTTTTTGATTGCGACCCCACTTTCATGAGCAATTTTTGGTAGGAAATTTTCAAGCTACATGGCACCCAATTGAAACTCAACACAACTTATCATCGATAGACTGATGGTCAAACTAAAGTTGTCGACAAATATTTGGAAACATATTTGAGGTGTTTTGCATCATAAAGAAAAAAACAGTCGGCTCAATGGTTACTACTAGTTGAATGGTGGTACAACACTTCTTACCATACAACTACACGCATGACTCCTTTTGAAGCAGTATATGGAAAAAATCTATCTTCAGCTCTGTCATACTTGTCAGGTGTCTCGAAGGTCCAGGAGGTTGACCAAATGCTAACAATTTGAGAGGCTATTCTCTATACCCTCAAATAGAACTTGATCATGGCCCAGAATCACATGAAGCAACAGGAAGATCAAGGTCACTCTGAATGTCAATTTGCAGAAGGAGATCAAGTGTTTCTTCGAATGCAACCTTATAAGAAAAATTACCTCAAGGCTGACCATTGTCAGAAACTGGAGCCCAAATTTTATGGTCCTTATACCATTCTCAAGCATGTGGGAAAGTTGGCATATCAGTTAAATTTTCCCAGTCATTCTAAGCTCCATCCTATTTTTCATGTTTCCTTCTTAAATAAGGTCATTGGAACTAAGTGTCAAACTTAAACCAGCCTTCCTGAGTTGGATGAATAAGGATCCATTTGGCTACAACCACAAGTAGTTTTGAACTAGCATGAGCATCATGTGCATCAGTGCACCATCAAGGAAGTGTTAGTCCAATGGAAAGATACAACTCCAACAGATGCCACTTGGGAACCAAATACCATTTTCAACAATTTCCTCATGTCAAGCCTTGAGGACAAGGCTCTTTTTAAGGGTGAGGACATGTTAGGGACATAACCCCTCACGTAGGTAGAATAATATATTTCCATGTAATAAAGACCAATATTAATAAGGCCTAGCAATTGTTAGAAAAATAGGATTGCGGAGCAATAAAATAAAACAAATGAAGAAATTAAACACAAAAGATACATAATACAATAGAGATGCATATATACGTGGTTTACCCAGTGTGGGCTACGTCTTCCGAAGAAATTGTTAGGTCCTTCCTTTATTATTATCCAGCAAATGAAGGGATACAATTTAC
This sequence comes from Picea mariana, assembly GCA_032191745.1. Taxonomy (NCBI): domain Eukaryota; kingdom Viridiplantae; phylum Streptophyta; class Pinopsida; order Pinales; family Pinaceae; genus Picea; species Picea mariana. The sequence continues at coordinate 60,888 of JASDQU010504245.1, read as the reverse complement.
AAGGCACCCATCGTAACTTCCTCTTCTTTATCTTACAGTCTCCTCACTCAGAATACAATATTCACAACGATACATAACCACAATTCATTTCCCTCATAAAAGAGGGTTTCCTTGTAGGGAAAAAAACCCTAACATAACTTCTACCATCAGATCTGCGACCTTATAATGAACGGTCCAGATTTACAATGAAATTATAATATACATTTACAAGGGAAATTTCCCTTCGGGGGCTTCACCCCCGAATCCCTGTCAAGGGCCCGCTTGCCCCTGGACCCTGTAGAGGGGGTAATGTCCCTATGCACTCCCCCGCGTGGAGGAGTGTACAGTATTTCGGGGTGTAAATTCTTCATGGGGTATAAACACGACTGAAAACAAATACCTCTGAATTAAGGAGATAATTAGGCTCCACAACCAATAATCTCCCACTTGGAGACTGATCTCAACAACTCCACCATTGTTGTATATGCTGGACTATGATCCTTCTTGAACCTGGAAAATTTCTCAGATTCATATTCATTCTTTAAGACGAACTGAAATTGAGCAGGAAATCAATTTCTCCCAGGTTACTCCCTATTGAGCACTCAACACAACCTAAAAATCCTTATCAATTTTTCTCACTTTTTGGGTACCACTTAGTCTTCTGCAGTGTCTGAATCGATTTCAATTTGGAAATGTTTTGTCTTTATTTATTTTCATGACTCTCATCACCTATTCAGGTTTGTTTGAACTTGTGAAACCCCATGACTAAAGGACCTTAACACCCAAATTAAGAATCGACATCCAAACACTTCACCCAACATGCTCAGGTTTGGCATCGGAAAGAATTCAAGTAAGTATAGGAACCACTCGAAAAAAAACAGTTGCCAAGCTTCGATATTGGAGATGACAATGGTGCAGTAGACACTACGTGGCTTGAATAAAGAGCCTATTGTACCCCTTTGAGCTCTGCCTCGTTCCTATCAAACATTGTCTCTTGTTTGGATTCTCTTCACTGCAAAATTTCCTTTAAGGTATCTGATACAATGACGATGATGAGGTCAATGTCATATACTGTGAGCATACTCTGTAATTGTGGCTTATAGGATTTTGACTTCTCCCACGCTGAAGGTTTCTTCGAGGAAACCTTTCTTTTCTTGGATGACTCAGTTTTTATAAGGAGATCTTTAGGTGGTGTCACTTCTCCCTATTCCTATTTGTTTTCTTCCCCTTCATTCTCTTCTTGATCTACTTCGTCATCGCCTCCTCCTCTTGGTGACTCTGGTGTAGTGTCCTTAGATGCGTTGTTTAGTTCATGTGCTTCTTCCTTCTTCTTCCTTATGCTGTTGTGAAGTCCATCATACTCTTCTCGAGTGACTACATGACTTCCAATGAGGTCAGGTTTGGAGAGTTCTGACTGTTCGACCGATACAAGGAACTCTGTAGGCCATTCCTTGGTTATTTCTTCCATGTCCTCCTTGGTGAGTTTGTAATAGGACTGGAGCTCTTCCTTGTGTTCGTCTCCACGCGTAGTAATATAAATCAAGTGCCTATCTGCACAGAACTTCGCAAGTGGCCTGAACGTATGTAGAGTATTTAGCGTCATGCGAGGGAATGATTTAATATTCCTCTTCAGCTGCAAGTAATTGGTGTGGAACACCCCGTTGAACTACCATTATTTTTCCATGTCGCTGGAATAGTAGAGCGTAGTGAACTTCACGGCCAGTGGTTCGGATGGCTCGATTTCAGGGAAGGTCATTCCTTTCGGCATCTCCCAAGCAATGAAGGTAAAGAGAATCAATAACCAACTGAAGTGGAACTCGTAGCCCTGGTCTTGTGCTTCACGACAATCTTGTTCTAACTGATTGATGAGATAGCTTGCCCAGTTTGTTTGCATCCCTTCCACCCATTTTCCTGCGAGGTCGACGACAAACCCCGTGACCTGCAACATCTCATGATGTGACAATGAACAACACTATGTCCTACTTGATTACATCTCCAACACTTTAGGGTGTTATGAAATCTTTCATTATCTCTCGCATAAAAACTACATTCCAAATCTTTGTGACCATATTCATTACATGAGTAACAGTGACCATGAAAAAAAAATTCATACCTTTTCTTTGGCGTCCATCTTGAAGGTGCCTTTCTTCTTTGAGGTGTAAAGATGGCTTCTTGATGTCTTCCTTGCTTTGTTCCTTTGAAACTTTCCTTGCCTTATGTAGATGGTTGACGTGCAACATTATTTCCATTCTTTGAGAGTAAGGGACTTACCTCATGCTTCCTTGATGTGCTTGCTTCAACATGTGTAGCATCTTTGTTGTATCCAAGACCTGATTTATCATTTTGTCATCTTTGACTATCCAAGATCTCATTCAAGATTGTTGAGCTATTCAAAAATTTGTTTGAATTCTCTACTTTCTTTATAACATCAACAACTTCAGCTTCCAACTTATGACACGACTCTTCCTTTTCATTTTCTTTAATAGTTCTTCTATTCTTTTGGCTTCTTCAATTCGGGTCTTGAGATGGACATTAATTTCAAGACTTTTGCTAATCTCGTCATCTAGCTTCTTATTCTCTTCTATTTCATTATTTATTATGATGATGAGGGTGGTTCGTGGTTAACTTCCAATAAAACTAAAATTTACCTTATAAAAAAATAAGAAATTACTTAGATTTTTAACCATAGTGTTTTGGGGATTGCCCAAAACCCAATTTCACTAAATCATTAAAATTAATTTTTATTTTAATAATATTGATTTTATTCTTTATATTAATTATAAAAGAAAATTGTAAACTTGTTAGATCCATCCATTTTAAAAGCCAACTTTAATTGTTTGAAAATGTATAAAGTAATTATAAAAGATACAAATCAAACCCTAACATATTTGGACTAATTCATGAAAACATATTAAGCTATGGAAATATCTCAATGGAGAGTTTTATTTTATTATAATGATGATAGCAACTGGGAACAACATCTCGAACGACATGTCTGAGTAGCTCTTAGGCATGCATTCTATTTGAATTTCTTAAATAATATAAAAAAAAATTTATGTTCTCGAACAAGTAAACTACCGCATGTATTCACTCAAACATTATGGCCAATTTACAAATACAGTAATAAATAGGACGGACTATATTCAATTCTGGTATTTCTTCCACGTGCGTACTTCGAAGTTGTAAACAAAACTAGTTAATCTACCATCAAATGCTCTTGCATATTGGTCGCGAGCCACAAGACGAGCTTGCACACGCGGTGTTTTCGGTCATAGGCGATTCCTGTATGAAACCCCCAGCTGCAGTCGGCAATGGCAGGCGTCGTCAACGTTCTGTGCTCGTTCGGAAAGAGAGGGTTAAACACGAATAACAAAGAAGGTGCCTTGAATCTCTCCAAACACGTGAATCCATCGCCGTAAGTCGACAAGCGCCACAGGGATCGCAAAGGAGGGATCTGACAGCAAGGAATGAAAATACTTGCAGGTGAATGACAGTCTACGTAAATCCAAAAGGGGCAGCCTTTCTAGCACTAGAATTTCTAGATACCTTGGCAGTTTATTCCACTGACTGCTTTCCATAGTGTTCCTGAATGAATTCTCAGAAGCCATGAAATTTTGATCAAGCAGAGTCAAACTGTGGAAAAGGAAGGAGAGCAACAAGTGAAAATGGGATGGAATGGTGAGGCGATTAAATTTATAAGTTTGAGCGACATGCTTTGACAGATTGTAAAAACAAATTCGTTGTTTGAATCAAGATCGACATGCACGCTGTTGTTGCATGTCGTTTTATTTTGGACTGGGAGTTTTTATTTTGTTCGTTTTATTGCTCATTTAAAAAAATTGTTTGCTAAAATTAGAAACAATATAGGCATTCACGCTTGTACATCTAGTTCGTTTAAGATGTACTATTTTTTTTAATGAAATTTAGAACCACATATATATGATTTACGGAGCGAGAAGATCCAGTTCGTTTACTATTTTTTTAATGAAATTTAGAAGTCATATATATATATATATATATATAACTAATTTTAGTTGTGAATATAATTTATGGAGCGAGAAGATCGAGTTCGTTTATTATTATTTTTTTTAATGAAATTTAAAAGTCCATATGTATAACTAATTTTAGTTCTTTTAATATATATATAACTAAATTCTTTTTTTATTATTACTATATTTTTAAATGTTAAGTGTTAACTCTCAATTAATTATGTAAAAAAAATTACACATCTTCACTCTATATTATTGTAACATCCCGTTTTGGCATA
>JASDQU010504245.1:25259-51186 GCA_032191745.1 Picea mariana | reverse complement strand
TAGCACCATAAGGTGCATATCTTCATGGTACTTCAACTAGAGGGTCAACTGGGTATAGGAAATTCTAGGCCCTAGTGCCATGCTCTCCTTAGGATTCTTATGGAGTAAAAAACTTATGGAACAATAACTAAGTCCAAACCCTTAGATTGCTAGCAATTTAGGGCTCTAGGATTTTCGAAGTTACCAAATAAATTAATAAAAAGCTTGGCAAATAAAAAGTAAGAAAATACAAACTTAAGTTTCTTGCTTCAAGCATTAAATACATCATGCAATTTCATAATCTTGTATAAGCAAATAAAACCATACAATAAACCATTCAATAGATGACAAAATGCAGATTTCACTTACTCGCACCAAGAATAATCATGATAATACCATGCAAGATCACCATATAACTTCCAAAATTGATCCAACTTGAAAAATTCAGCCTTAAACAAGAGTGGTGCCTCACAATTTCATCCAATAACCCTAATAGGGCACAAATTTCATACCTCTTGTCTCCAAGGCCAAGCTATTATGAAAATGAATGTCACTTTTTGCTTATTTATACAAAATTTAACCTAAAATTAATTTCAGTTCATAATTACTAGGTTGACTTGGCCAGTTTTTTACACAAATTGAATCTGGACAAAATAAAATTAATTTGCATCTAATAATGACTCTAGGGGTGATGTCATGCCCCTCTACGGTGACATTGAGCCCCACAAGTGGAATGTTGAGTAGGGAAAGTGGAATGCTTTGCCTCCAAAGGCGTAAAATGATGCCCAGGCGTGCCACCAAGCTCACAAATGCCTCCAAAGATGAAACCCTATCTCTGGATAACATTTAGGGCTATCATGATGATGTTTAGGGCCCTCAAGGGCTAACATCCATGTGGGAAGAGAAAGGTCCCCTGGGTCTAGGTATGTCAGGGTGCCTCCAAAGGCAACGTCTTTCTTTCTCTCAGTGCAAGTCTTCAATCTCTTCTTACCCCTGGCTGGGGTTTCAACGTCCATCTGTGGGATTTAAGCCCCCCCATGAAGGTCTGAGATAATCATCCCCTCATGTGTACCTATCCACCAGAAAAGGTCCTGCAGAAACAACAAGTATTCCCTCCAACGATTCATAATTCATAGGGATCAAAGCATGTAAATCACATCCAATAATTAAATTACTCAAACATGTGCATCAAACCCCCCTTAACCCAAAAAAATTCTCAAATATGTTATGCAATTTGACAAGTTAGGTTTGGAGAAGGTCTCAAGGTGTCCTATAGGGATAACCTCTCTTAAGTTTGGGATGTTTCCCAGATGGGATCTAGTCCAAGTCCTGTAAGTGTATGAGGTGGCATGGGGTAAATATTTGGGCATGGGGTGCATGTAATAATAGGGAAATGTAAAGTCTTGCTTGTGGGTAAGACTTGCACCTTTTCATAAATTCAATTGTTTCATATCCCATTCATTGCCTTTTTTATCAGAATCTGGACCAGGGGTCAAAAATTAGCCCAAAAATAAAAGTGCTCGGAATCGCTTCAAAATGGATAGGTGCGTAGGTCTCATCCTCAAAAACCCAACGCAACTTGAACGGGTTAAAACAGACACCGAATGAGTGAGATATCACGTTCTGTTCATTTTGCCAAATAGGCAAAATTTTGTTGACTATACAATACATACATGCTGACATGGCAGGGTACGGAAACACACGTGAAAGATGAGTTGGTAGATGCTGAGTTGGAAAATGAGTGGCAGACACATGGGTGGATGAATTTATGGCACATGGAATTTTTCTTGGCAAGTTGTATGGTACCATGTAGCACAGGCATGGGTTGCCACGTGGCACCCTGGTATAGTGTAAAAGTATGTTGGAGTTCGTGGGGGTCGAACCCCAGACCTCCCTGCACTGGTGGAAAGAGTTGGGTTACCAGCTCACCCGCGCTATGAGTCATACCATGTAATGTTGTTATATAAATTTAAATTCGCATATGTGTATAGTACACGCGGGGTCCAAGCTGGGTCTTAGCCCCAGCCCCGGTTGTATACGCCACCCATATGAGCCTAACCTCACAATTTGGAGGGATTTAAAACTACAAATGGATCACTCCCAATGTGCCACCACTTGTCACATATTTTTTTGTTTCAACGGGTGCACAACTTTTGCGTGGGGACGTGGTCACATGACCCATGCATCCAACACCTCCCTCGGTTTGGGTGTTAAGTCCACTAACCGTGCAAAAAATTGTGAAATTTGTGTAAAATGGCACACGTGTTGGGTTTAGGCACGAGAAACGCCCAGAAGCCAGGTTACTCACATAGAGGTGCGAATTGGCGAACTAGAGACAACAAGCTTGAAGGAGAAAACTTGCAAGAGGTCTATCTTCTTCGTTTTTTGGCCAAACCAGGTGCAAAAAGAGCCCAACTAGGAGTTTTTGGATGTTTTGAAGCCATTGGTACAGGTTTCAAAGGAATTTGGAAACTTCTATTGCATTTTTTTCTATAAGGAAGTTCCAGAGAGCTCTAAGGATCCCAGGGCCACCAGTGAAGGAGGCCATGTCCAAGGGAGCCAAAGTCCATTTCCAGTCACTGAATAGTCATTCTTGACTAATTGATATTATATGAACTCATTGGAATAGGTTGAAGATGAATTTGAGGACTTTTATAGGTGTTTTGGCCACAAAGAAGGTCAGGGAATCTCAAGGCCACCAGTAGAAGAGGTCATGCCCAGATGAGCCATGGTCTGTTTTCAGAGATCTAACAGTCATTTTTGGGGATTTTATGTATTTTGAACCTAATGGTACAGTCAGTAAATCCATTGGAGTTGAGAAGAATCTTGTAAAATAAATTAGACAAAATAATCCCAAAGAGCCTAGTCCATTGATGTAGGCTCATGGAGATGTAGCCCAGTTGGGGGTGAACTCCTTTATCATGTTGTTGTTGTTGTGAGACTGTTGGTTATTATTTTCTGCAATTTATGCTTGATGTTGTATTTTTTAAACAACATATTTAACCTTTAAAAAAACTCACACATAAACACCTAAAAGGAGCATAAACTTGACACATAAATCCTCTTGCACAACTATCACATTGAGCAAGGTTCTGAAGTTTATTTTAATGGAGTAGAGGGTGCTTACATAGAAAAACAAGTCAGCCCCCTATTTCAGATCAGGTGGTATCAGAGCATAGTTTTTCTCATGTGATTGCCATTGATAGCTAGAGATTTAGTTGTTGGTATTATTGTGTAAGTTTTGTGTTGAAGTTTTATACCTTGCAAGGATGGAGGAAGCTTCAAACAATGAGAGTTATTATACATCTTCATTAGCCAAGTTCTTTGAAAAAGAGATGTTGAAGGAGCTTGTAACCATGAGAAATATGGTGCAAGAGATGTGGGAAGATAGGAAGGAGAGCATTGTCCTTCAAGAGAAGTTGATGGCCATGAAGGAGGAGAAGCACCAACTTCTTGAAAATTTGCATGGGATGGAGACTCATATCCATGATACAAAGGAAACCCTTACCAAGTACATGCATGAACAGTGAACATGAGGTATGTAATGCTGGTTTTTCTTCAAATTCCTCTCAAGCTGAATGCTTTGGTGTTTTTGAAAAGCATACTATAGGAATAGGGTCCAAGTTATTGTTAAAAATGAGCTATGAAGGTAGAGGGTTAGGAAAACATGCACAAGGCATTGTTGAGCCTATCATTGTTGAGGAGAGGCCCAAGTATTGGGGTCTTGGATATGAATAGAAAGATGGAGCATATTCCAAAGTTGAGGAGGCAAGGGAAATAGTTCCAAGAACAACTTTTGTTGCAAGTTCAATCCCTCAAGCATGTAAAGTGTGTGTTCAAGATGAATGCAAATGTGTGAAACAAGAGAGTTGTGATAGCCATGAGGACAAGAACATTGTTTTTGGTATTCAAAAGAGAGATAGTGACTCTTCAAATTCACCTCCTAAAGAAGGTAATAAAGGTGAATGTTCAAGGTATACTTTTGCATGTAATTCAATTGCTTTTGATTATGTTGAGCATGGTAAATTTTCATGTAAAATGGGAGAAAAAATCTATGTACATATTGTGGTTTATATAACCATCATGTTTCAAGATGTTGGAAAAGATTGGCCACATTCAGGAAACTTTCCAAGCAAACACAACTTGAAAAGAAGATGCAAAAGATTTGCACTCATTGCCAGAAGAGGGGTCATCTCATTGACCAATGTTGAACATTGCATCCAACCACTCATTCACAGCACATGAAGCATATGGATAAAGAGACTAGAAATAATTGAAGAGGAGATTCCATCATCAATGTGAGTCAAAATGATTCACAAGAAGAGGATTTTCAACAGGAAAAGTCACCATTGAATTGGCTTGGTAAGAAATGGTTAGATTTCTTAAACGAGGCTTGCATTTCTTTGTTTGTAGATGCACATTTCAGCCTTATGTATGCATTTGTGTTGAAAGTATGACAAGTTGCAGTAGCTTATCATAACTTGTATGATGCAATTTTGCATGTGAATACGATTCTATTGAAGGCATTCTTGTTGTTGCACAACTTCGCCAGGAGGGTGTAAAACATGGGTATGATACTCACTTTTTGCAGCCATATATCTTTTCATATAAGATCTTATGTACCCACATGTTTTTGGGTTTATGTACTTATGTTTGTACTTGAAGTAGAGTTGAAGAGCTATGCACATGCATGTGATTTTGTATGTGTAAACAGTGAACTTTGTGATAGTTTCATTATGAGTGACTCATGAATGTAACATGGTTGTGTATCATGAATGTCGACTTGTCATTTTGGAATGTCGATGTGTTTCAAATGAGTCTCGACTTGTGTTGATGTTGTCTTGATGACTATGTTGTGTCGATCATGTTTTTCGACTTATGTTTAGTCGATGGTGTTTGTCGGCTTGTAAGTCGATATCGAGTACACCAAGATGCAGGAAAATGCCACGTACTTTGATGATGTACAATATGTGATAGTTATGGCTTTGAAGAGCAAAAGAGTTGGTTGGCATCATTTTCATGCTTGTATAAAGTTTGTTTTCAAGATTGATGGTTTTCTTGGTTTGTGGCAAGATGTCGCAAGAAAGCGTTTTGCATCCATTATAGAGCGGATTGTGTTGACGCCAAGAGTTCACAAGAGGGAATTGATTCTCAGTGGGAAGGATGACAGTTTTCCAAGAACAAAGAGAACAGTGGGTCAGTAGCATCCAGAGAACAGTGGTTGAGGGACATAGCTAGTTGCAGTGCAAGGCATGTCAAGGTACCCAGGTGATTGCCAAAAAGACTTTTTAAGTGAAATCAGTTGATAGAACTTCGAAGCAGAAGAGTATTGAAGCTTAGGTAGATACTCATTAGATTTTGTGGGACCAAAAGCCATTTAGTGGAAAGGAGTGATCAGCATAAGAACCAAGGGTAAAAAATTAGCCCAAAAATCAAAGTGCTCGAAATTGCTGCAAAATAGACAGGGGTGTAGGCCTCATCTTCATGAACCCAACGCAACTCAAACGAGTTCAAAGGGACATAGGATGAGTGAGATATCGCGTTTTGTTCATTTTTCCAAACATTCAAAATTTTTCTAACTGTATAGACTGACGTGGCAGGGTAAGGACCCACACGTGGCATCTGATTTGGTAGATGTTGAGTTGGCAGATGAGTGGCAGACACATGGGTGAATGAATTTATGACACATGGCATTTTTCTTGGCAAGTTGTATGGTGCCACGTGGCACCTTGGTATAGTGTAAAAGTATGTTGAAGTCCGTGGGGGTCGAACCCCAGACCACCCCATGCCAGTGGCAAGTGTTTAGCAAGGGCTAGGCTTCTAGCCCACCCACGCTATGATTCATACCATGTAATGTTGTTATATAAATTTAAATTCGCATATGTGTATAGTACACACAGGGTCTGGGCTGGGGCTTAGCCCCAACCCTAGTTGTATACACTGCTCATATGACCCTAACCTCACAGTTTGACAGGATTTAAAACTACAAACGGATTGCTCCCAATGAGCCACCACTTTTCACATATCTGACCGTTGCAACAGGTGCCCATCTTTTGCACGAGGACATGGTCACATGACCCACGCATCCAACATCTCTGCTGGTTTGGGTGCTAAGTCCCTTAACCATGTGAAAAAATACACAATTTGTGGAAAATGGCACACATGTTGGGTTTAGGCATGGGAAACACCCAGAAGCCAAGTTACTCACACAAAGGTGTGAATTAGCGAACCAGAGACAACAAGCTTGAAGGAGAAAACTTGCAGGAGGTATATCTTCTTCGTTTTTTGGCCAAACCAGGTGAAAAAAGAGCCCAGCTAGGGGTTTTTGGATGTTTTGAAGCCATTGGTATAGGATTCAAAGGCATTTGGAGACTTCTGTTTAAGGTTTTTCTGTAGAGAAGTTCCAGAGACCTCCAAGGAGCCCAGGGCCACCAGTGAAGGAGGCCATGTCCAGGGTAGCCAAAGTCCATTTTCAGTGACTGAATAGTAATTCTTGGCTAATTGATGTGCTCTAAACTCATTGGAATAGGTTTTAGAGGCATTTGAGGACTTATACAAGTGTTTTGGCCACATGGAATCTCACGAAAGCTTAAGGCCACCAGTAGAAGAGGTCATGCCCAGATGAGCCATGGTCTATTTTCAGAGATCTAACAATCATTTTTGGGGTTTTCATGTATTTTGAACCCAATGGTATAGTCAGTAAATCCATTGGATTTGAGAAGCAACTTGTAAAATAAATTAGACAAACTAATCCCAGAGAGCCTAGTCCATTTATGTAGGCTCAAGGAGATGTAGCCCAGTTGGGGATGAACTCCTTTATCATGTTGTTGTTGTTGTGATATTGTTGGTTATTATTTGCTGAAATTTATGCTTGATGTTGTATTTTTTAAACAACATATTTAACCTTTAAAAAAACCCACACATAAACACCTAAAAGTATCCTAAACTTGACACATAAATCCTCTTGCACAACTATGAAATTGAGAAAGGTCCTGAAGTTTATTTTAATGGAGTAGAGGGTGCTTTCATAGAAAAACAAGTCAACCCCCTATTTCAGATCACTTTTACTCTTATCTTTATTTATTTTTATCTTTTTCTCTTGTGCTTCAAGGAAATAGTTGAGGGCCACTGTCATGGATTGATGACTAGAGGTAACATCATTATCCACAACATTTCACGGAAATGAGAAGTTTGGCTCATGATGACCTCCTTTCTCTTGACTATGCCACCAAGATATACTACCTTGGCTTGATGACTAGATAGGTGGTAGTTTCATACCGCTGCATGCCCATGGTCATAATAGGTCAGCTCGTGATGAGACCTCCTATCCATCAACTAGTACCTTGAGTGTGTATGTTATCTTATGGGTCCCATTTTCTTATTGATAATATTTTCATTGCTTTCTCACAGATCCCTAGGTGAAGCATATCGAAGGTTTCAACATTGGTTTTTAACTCTTGCTAGCTAATTTTACCCTCTGGGCCTTTAGCCCCTTCTTTGCACAAGGTAAGGTATATCCCTTCCTAATGTAGCCAATCCCAATGCGCAAACAAGGATAGGGGAGATGAAAGGAATAAAGATTTAAAATGGTAAGTATGGAGGGAACAGACGATGACCTTTCACAGATCCACCCAATATCAACCCATCCTAAAGGGAAATCAACTTACTAGGGCACCTTGTCACCCCTCCAAGTATGAACGAGGAAAAGAGCATAATTTCCAAGAAAACATCATGAAATGATGAAGGATTCAATACAACATATTCAAGTGCTTCAAAAATAAGAGTGATATATACCATGATAACCGAACTCATTACCTCATGGAGAAAGACCCACCGTTACTCCAAGACCAGACCGGTGGGATGGATATTGTTGCTGGTGATAAGTGGATTGCACTGATGAAAAGAGGGGCCCTCCGTGGCCATTCCCAAGTTGTATAGCTCTAGGTGCTCCATTTTTAGGACCTGTGGGCCTTGAGACTTTATCTCCTTAGTTATACCTAGGCTATGGGATAACACCTCCTACTATTATTTATACTAATTCTATTTTTTAAAGAAACTTCTAGACGAATATATTTCTAGAAGCAAAAGCTTCTATTAGGTCTTATTACATTGACTTATTCTCCTTTATTTAATAGGCCTTATTAACTAATGTCGGTATTTATTACATAGAAAAAAAACCGTACTAACTAATGACCCACGAAGAGCAGTTAGGATCACATCCTAACATGCCCTCCCCCTTCAAAAGCAGCCTTGTCCTCAAGGATGAAGATGAGGAAATTGTTGGAGTATGGTTGATGGTTCCTAAGTCGCATCCTCTATTGATTTGTCCTTTCACATTATCATCACTTCCTTGATAGTTCTACCATGACACTGATGTTCGCGTGCATAGAGGATGACTTTTGGTTAGAGGAAAAGGGAGCCTTCTTCATCTACTTCATGAAGGATGGTTTGGACCCTACAATTTTTGTCCCACCGCTTTCTTTAAACAAAAAACATGGAAGATCGGATGGATTTTGGAAGTAGCTGGAAGGGCCAAATTGTAGGCCATTTGACCAATGTGCTTGATTATATGAAAGGGGCCATAAAACTTGGGTGCCAACTTGTGATGTCCCTAGGCTTCGAGAGATGTTTGTTTGTAAGGTTGGAGTCTGCAAAAGACCTAATTGCAAGGGTGGTTGGTATACTTTGCAACATTTTATCAATAGAATGGACCTTTGATATGACTAGAATATATGTAGTGACTATAATTGGGCGTTTTCCATACACCACTTCAGATGGGGTCATTTTAGTGGTTGTATGCTATGAAGTATTGTACCATCGTTCAACTAGGGTAAGCCATTGCACCCACTGATGTTGTTTATCAGAAGAAAAACATCGCAAGTAGGTTTCCAGACATTTTTTGAACACTTCCATTTAGTCTTCGGAATAGGGGTGATAGGTGGTGCTCATGTTCAGTTGCGTGCCCTGCAATTTAAACAATTCTTACCAAAATGTGCTGGTAAAAGTTGGGTCATGATAAGACAAAATAGAGGTGGGCATGCCATGCAACTTGAAAATATGATCTGGGAAAACTTGTGCTACCAGTGCCGGTGTGAAAGGGTGGGGTAATGCACAAAAATGAGCATAGTTGGAGAGGAAATCAGCCACCACCATGATGACTGACTTGTTCCCAACTTTGGGGAGACCTACTACAAATTCCATGGATATGTCCATTCACATAGAAGATGGAATGGATAGGTTTCAGAGCTCCAAGAGGCTTGATGGTTTCACCTTTATTGTGTTGGAAAACCTCACATTTAATGACAAAGAGAAGGATGTCCTTCTTCATGACTTCCCAGGAAAAAATAATGACTGGCACGAGCATAGGTATTTTGAAAGCCAAAGTGGCCCACAATAGCAGATGCATGCAACTCATTTAAGAGCCACAACTTGAGGGCTGAAGACGAAGACAAAACTAAATGATCCGTATACCTAAAAATATTCTCTTTCCAAGTGTAGTCGAGGGGAGGATTAGGGTCCTCCTGAAGTCTATGAATTAGCGTAGACATAGTCGGGTGTGTTAGCCATTCTTTTCATACTTCCTCAATCCAATCTAGAATAGGTAAGGATAAGGAAAAGAGGTACTTGTCCTCCTCATGTTGTCATGACAAGGCATCCTCCACTATATTTTCTTTTCCCTTTTTATATATGATTTCATAATCATAACCCAACATTTTGGTCCACCACTTATTTTATTCTGGGCAGGATAATCACTGCTCTAAAAAATACTTCAAACTATGGTGATCTGTTTTGATCTAAAACTAATGTCACAAAATATATGGCTTCCATGTGTGCACCGCATGGAGAATGGCCATCATTTATTTTTCATACGTAGATCTACCCAAATTACGGCCACTCAATGCCTGGCTAGTAAAGGCCATAGGTCGAACATATTGTGTGAGCACTGTGCAAATACCAGTGTCGGAAGCATCTGATTCTACCAAAAAAGTTTTGTTGAATTCAGGAGCTCCTAAGACTGGAGTAGTGCACATGGCTTGCTTTAAATATGTGAAGGCTTGCTTTGCGACAGGTGTCCAATGAAATGAATTCTTCTTAATGGTGTACAAACTTCATGTAGTATCTTGTGAGATCGAGGAAACCTCAGAGCCGCTTTAAGGTCGTGGGTCGCGACCAATCTTGCATAGCTTGTATCTTTTTGGGGTCCACTCTTACCCTATCTCTACCCACAATGTGTCTTGTTATCGCACAACTTCTAGGTTGGGAAAATCCTGATCCAACCACCAAATGGAGATAACTTTGAGAATACCTACCCACTGTCACCCTAGCCAGGTATTCCTGTCACTTTAGAGATGATAGAATCACCTCAAGGGGGGAATATCAGTGACCCTAGGGGGATGATATGGAAAGTGAAGAGATGAAGGAAGGTCCCCATATAGGTCAATATAGAAGATGTGGAAAGGTCTTGGGAAATATTCTAGGTAGTAGCCAATGGTTTCCAAGAGATAAGAACAACTGCAAAGAATGTTGTACCTACCTGAGATACAAGAACAAGCAGAGAATATATGTATAATGTTAGGTGGACAAGAAAGTGAATCTTGTTGTCCCTAATTGGAGAAATAAACAACAATTTATATCAGCAAGATAATAAGTATTAAAGTTGCTAAATAATTGCTAAAATTCCAACAAATGATGCAAGAGATAAGCTAGATAAAGCTAGTGATACTCAAGTAAGTAAGCATAGGACTTTAGCAATGAAACAAGGTGGTAATAAAAGGTTTTTTTGGAGATATTTTTCAGCCTTATGGCTGTCGAAAACAAGTTGTTACAACATTAAATCCAACTATCTAAACTTAGAAAGAATCCACCAAAAATTTGCGCTAGTCTAAGTAGATTATTCTGGAAAACTCTTAGCAACTTTTCACGGTTGAAAAGAAAGTTACGAATGAAAAATTATTAGGGTTTATGCACCCCTAATGGATATAGATGAATATTTATAACAACATCAATAATTACTTAGGTAAATATGATTCCATAGTGTCTCAATCAAACATATAGAGCAAAGAATTAAATCCAACTTAGACAACCTCAAAATAAAAAATTCACGTTAATCAATGCAAGATTTTATTTATCCAATGCAATTATACTAGTTCCTTTATCTATTGGGTTCTGGGGTCAAGTAAATAAAAATTTAAACAATGCTATCTCCTTGGGGGTGTAAACCCTCTTACTCCCCAAGGCAAGCAAATGTTAATCTAGGAGATACTAGGAGGGTGTAAACCCTTTTACTTCTCCTAGTAAAACCCTGTGCAACAAATAAATTCTAGACAAAAATGATACATAATGGTGGTGTTGTAAATCCTTATACTCCCCAAGAAATATATAAAATCAAACCTGTAACTAAGCAATGAAGCATCAACAAGATAAATCCTTACCTAGTTCAAGAAATGACAAGATAAACCTCCTTTTACCAAGATAAATCAACCACAAATTCCAAAGAAAAAATCCAAGAGAGGTAGCACACTACTTATTTCACCAATAACATAAACAAACCAAGACAAGAGCACAAGAGAGAAGAGGTTTCTCAAGGAGGGCACAAATTTCAGCCAAATACTTCTCACAATGGGAGAGTTATGTTATGAAATGAGATTCAGATGATCTCTATTTATACAAAATGTCTAAAACATAGTTTGTCCACTTAATTAGTGTAAAACATAAGATAAGGGGTCAAAAACCCTTATCTTACCTCGTAAACCAAATAATAATATTTAATTTACACTTTTTTCACATTAGAAACGCTAAAATAAGATGATGTCACCCCTTTAGGGAGACATTTTGACACTTGGAGTAGGTCATTGGAGTTGGGGATGCATGGCTAGGCCTCCAAAGGCCACATTTCATTCATCCAAGCCTCTTCCTCATGGTTCAAAGCCTCCTTCCTTCAAAACGTTTGTCAATGAGCAACACCTCTATCACCACCAAAACCTAGCCCTAGGTGTCGTCAAGCCTCCAAAAGTGATGTTTTCCCTCTCCTAGGCAAGGTGTTTGGGTAATAGGGGATAGGTAAAGTCATCCATGATCCGGCATATGGGCCCTTGGCATCCAACTTATGGGCTTCAAGCCCCATGAAAGCCCAATCTAGGCTCGTTCCTCCAAAATTGTCCACCAAACAAGGTCCTGCAAAAAAAATAGGCACACCCTCCAAAGATCTCAAGTCAAAATATCATGGAAAGTGAAAACCGCATCTAATAAACAAGGCACCTAAACATGTTCATCAAAACTACCTCGTCAAATTAAACAAATGCTCCAATACCCTATACAATTGACCAAGTTTAGGTCTGGGAGGGGTGTCATAAAAGTCATATTGGGTAGACCAAAACCCTCAAGTAGTGGATGCTCCCAAGGATGTCCCTTCAAGGTCATGTAGTGGATGATGAGGTGGATAGGGGAATAAACTTCATAGGTCAATGAGTTTCATGACATACAAGGGCTCGTATTATCTCATTTATGGGTGTCTTTGTAAGGGGTGTGTTTCACCTTCTTCCTCAATGCAACCTTTTTCCAAACCCATTTATTGTCATTTATTAATTTATTAATAATCCAAACACATGTGCACTCCCAATAGTGAATCCATTAGCTTGGGGGGCAGTAACAAAGTGTCACTTGAAATAAGAGGTCCACAAAGTGCCATAGGGGTAACCATCTAAAGCATTATAACGCACTTGTGTTAGTCTTTCATTCAAGCGGGATATTTATTATGTGTTTGATCTTTTGAAAGACTTCAATTCTTTTGAGAGAATTAGTTCATCATTCTCAAGACTTGTTTGGGTGAGCATCTAGAAGGTTTGTACTTCAGGCTCTTATCTTTTTCCAGCAACCATCCCCCTAGGCCTTCAGCCCCTTCTTCCCATGAAATGAGGTACATTCCCTTCTTGGGTCACTAAATTCAAAGGGATTAGAAGAAGGAAATATGATGGGAATGTTCATTGAAATGAGTGGAGAGTGATCAGTATGGTAGGGAATTGTATGATGACCCCTCAAGGGACCCCCCAGTTTCATCCATTCCCCAAAAGTTGGCCACTTACTAGGAAATCGATGACACTCACCAAGGTGAAACAGGGTCAAAAGCATAATGTCCAAGCAGGCGTTCTATAATCAAAAGCATCTTAAACACAACACGCTTAAATGCCTCAAATATTAGGGTGATTACCTTCCACAATACCTTACTTGTACTGCATGGAGAAGGACCCATGTGCCTTCCAAAATACCCACAAACCCCAACAAACATATCAACTACCCCCATGGGGTCCCACAAACTTTTGGCATTTCATCTCCTGAGGTTAGGGTTTTGGATGTTAGGGATTTTCTCATTTTTTCTTTATGTTAAAAATTCCTTTGGAGCCTCATTATAATTAGTTTCTTGTGAATGACCATAGCCGACACATCTCTTCTCAAAGATAAGTTACTACCATTCTAGCTATCTTATGTGCTTTTGCATTTTACAATCTTTTGTATT
Organism: Picea mariana; assembly: GCA_032191745.1. Lineage (NCBI taxonomy): Eukaryota > Viridiplantae > Streptophyta > Pinopsida > Pinales > Pinaceae > Picea > Picea mariana. Next base: position 37,694 of record JASDQU010504245.1, on the reverse strand, counting down.
TCAAACAATCATTAATAGAATCTGAGCTTTACTATATTACTGTGTTCCTTGTCATATCTTTGTGTATTTATTTGTTATATCTTTGTTATATTTGTGACTTCATATCGTTCCCAAAATAATTTGGATCAATGGTATCAGAGCAGTCTCCTCCTGGTCGTTCTTAGTGCATGTCCCCGATGAGGTCAGGCTATAGAGAGTTGGGTCTTCATCTTTTTTCTCTTGAGGACACCCGCCCAAGCAAACTCTCATGGCGGAAGAAAAGAGGGAAAATGGGACATGAGATCCTTTCAAACTATTGCTCGAGGAATTCCTCGTGCGACAAAGGAACGTGATGATGGATAATTTCTCCCATGTCCTTCGATGGCTACCGACAATAATGGAGGCACCTTCGACCAATGGTCACTTCAAAGGTGTGACACCCTTCAAGGTACAGGTTAAATTTGTTATTCCTTTATTTGAAGGCCATATAGACGTCTATGCTTTGGATAAATGGTTAAATCTACTAGAGGATTATTTCTCTATCCACAATTTTTCCAATAGTGAAAACATCACCTTCACGCTCCTTAAGGCCCTTCCCCATGTCAGAGATTGGTGGGATACTTACTGTGATCAACATGTTGAGGATGAGTCTGTAATTTTTGGGCCATGACCCACTTGGGTGGCTTTTGTTGATGCCCTCAAGAAATAAGATTACCCTATTGGAAGTTATGATGACCATACACGAGATGGACTACACTGCACCAAGAGATGGGCCAAACAGTGTCGGAGTTAACAAATATTTTCCATACCTTGCGCACCAAGCTAGGTATCAAAGACTCTGAGCGACTTTTGGTCCTAAAATACAATGGTTCTCTACATAGGTACCTCCAAACAGAAATGGAGTTTCTGGACATCTCATCATTGGGAGTCACTTATCGATATGCTATCAAAATCAAGCAAAAATTTAAGTAGCAAAAAAAGCGGGAATTTAGTCTGCAAAACCGTAACACCAAAAGTATGATAAGGGTGGCCCTAAATCCCATGCCAAAGGAATGAGAAAGGATGGAAAACCCTATGATATCCAACCCAAGCCACCAACAAAGAAGGGTAAAGGGAACTTAAATAAGGACACCGGAAAGTGGTGCAAGTCCCACAAAATCCCTTGGCACAATATTGATGAATGTCACTCCAAACAATCATTGTTGGCTAAGATGAAAACCTTAGGGTCATATGTTGACTCATAATCTTATTCAAACCAAAAATGAGAAGATAAATAATTGATGCAAAACCCAATGTCACCATCGCTACCAAAAAAGTCCAGCCAGAGGAACCGAAGGAGCCTAGAGAAGGGGAGTGCCTCTTCCATTCACAGATGTGGGTGAAGGGGACCCCACTGCATTTCATTGTTGATAGTGATAGCTAGAAGAACCTGATCTCCATAGAGGTTGTCAAGAGGTTGAACCTAACAACGACATCGCATCCTCATCCATACATTCACCAATTGGCTCAGCCATGGATGGGACATCTGCGTCAGCCAACAATGTTGCATACATTATGACATCAAACCCTTCAAAGATGAGGTATTGTGTGATGTTTCCCCCATTGAAGTTTTTTATGTTTTGTTAGGCCAACCATATATGTGGAAGTGTCATGCTTTTTATGAATCTAGGTCTCATAGTGTCATTATCACTTTGGGAGATCAACTCTACATGCTACCGGAGGTAGTCCCAAATGTTGTGGTCTCTTTGATCTCTGCGAAGTAGTGAAAACAGGTGGTTTCTAAGACTGGGAGATTTGTCCTCTATATGGTTCGATCAGAAGGTCACTACAACCACCAAAATCTCTGCACGGGGTCTCTCTACACAACAATGATAGGTGGACATAATAATAGAGGAGTTTTGACGCCCATAAGCGCAATGTAATATCCATGCCTGCAAATGGGTTGCAATGCCTTATTATTTATATACATATATATAATAATATACTAGATAGGTGGTGTTATCACTCTAGGAAACTCTCCTAGGCTGTAAGTCAGAGATGCCTGGTAACTTAATCTTTTGGTAATTGTTTTCTCAATAATAAGTGTGGGTTTGGATCAAGTCGGATGACTGAATCATTTCTCACTCAAAACATGCATGAACACATCTAGATGGACAAGGCTCTCAACCACAAATGTTCATAGAGTTTACAAATAAAAGGATGTATGGAGAAATAACTATTATATCAGCAGAATCACATATAAAGCATATATGAATGGCCAATTACAATAATCACAAGAATACTTGCAAAGTTTAACTTATGAATGCAATGATAAGATGACAGTTATCGGGCATAAACAAGCATAACAGCATGAATATAATATCCAGGTGCAAGTACAGAATAGATAAGAAGATGAAATCTGAACAAGTTATGGAAAAAGAAGCTTGTATTACTTAATATGAAAATGAGAAGTTTGAGTACATAATATGAAAAAGTCTCCAAAGTCGAACCCTTAGTTCCTATTCTACCTTTAGCTTTATAGCTTTACAATGCAGTTTTGAGATCCTGAAAGCATGGATCAAATATGCTAAAGATAGAAAGTCAAAATTCAGTTTGCAAAAGATATAGAATGATCCCCAAAAATGAGGTCAATCCCAGATTTCATGGTCTTCATCTCTTGTAGAGTAATGGTGCAGTGCAGAATAGCCTTCCAAGGATGAATGATGACTCTTCCAAGAGATACAAATTTGAATTTGTTGAGGTGGGTAAGCATCCTAATTTTCTACCTTTGTCAAAGATACCAAAAATGTTTGAAACATCTCTTCTTTCCCTTATCCATCAAAAATAGTTATTGTATCTAACTTGAAAATTCAACAAATGTCCATTCGAAGAGGTTCCAAACCATTCCAACTCAAAAAGCTTTGATCTGTGCAAAAATTTGGTCATTCTGGCAGTGACAGGCTTTCGGTGGTTAACCTAGAAGGCTCCTGAGTGGATTAACTACCGAAAGCTTTGTTTTCGGTGGTTAATGAACAGTCGTCCTGTTCGCCTAAACCACCAAAACTTCAACTTTGAGAAAACTTCAAAATTTTCAAAAATGATTACCTTGATTCTTTGCTTGACTGTTCAAGGTTTTTTGGACAATGCATCCCTTGTTCATGTAGATCTGCAAATTTCAACTGGCTGTGTGGAAGGCTCTGGTGTATCTACCATGGTTGTATTTAAGTTAGCTAGAGTCTCCAAACCGGTTTTCTTCTGTGCTGGCGATTGAGACTCTTTTAATTTCAACCTCAGAATTCTAAGTTGTCTGTACAGCTTCATGTTCTCCCTTATCAATACCCTGTTCCTGTCTTTGATCTTGTCATGATTTTCTTTGAGGGTTTGGTTTATTTTTAAAAGATCTGCATTTCTTTCAGTCAAGTCTGTATTAGCCTTTTTAATAACTCTTTCCAAGACTTCCATTTCATTTACTTGTTGCAGGAGTTTATTGATTTTTCATGCCCTAGATGCTTTAGGATTACTTGAAGAGGCTTTTGCCACTAGTGGACTGTATGCCTCTGGAGGGGTTGGTGAAGGTAAATTGGAACAATCTTCTATAGCTTGTCCAGTCTGTACATTACCCTGTGTCTCTTCTAACTCTTGTTTTGGCTCTGAATCACTATAGGGTAGGTTTAAAGGGTTACTTCCTGCAGTAGGGTCCTTGGACTGCTCACCCTCAAACTGTAACTTTCTTTTGATTCTTTTCTTTTTAACAAATGATGATTCTATCGGATCTCTTGGTGGTGAGATACCCTTCCATTTTCTATGACTGCTTTTAGGAGTAATAGTCTTCTTAGTGGCGNTTACTTCCTGCAGTAGGGTCCTTGGACTGCTCACCCTCAAACTGTAACTTTCTTTTGATTCTTTTCTTTTTAACAAATGATGATTCTATCGGATCTCTTGGTGGTGAGATACCCTTCCATTTTCTATGACTGCTTTTAGGAGTAATAGTCTTCTTAGTGGCAGCCTTTTTACCTTTCTCCTGCTATTGCCAATCAATTTGGAATTCATTCTGGAAGAGGAAATAGTTCCAATCTACCTGCCTTTTCCTCAATGAATCTTTGACAATGAGAGTAATGAGTCCTTGATGAGACAATCTGCTTGCCACCTTAGTGGGCTTGGCCTTGACCTGTTTAGACATTTTCGTGAGGGCTTTGTGCAAGTAAAATGGTAAATTGATGGGAGATCTCCCTGTGAAATGATTTAGAAGTTTGAAGTGGTAGAACATGACTCTGTTGTATCTACCTTCACAGGTGATATAGACAAAGATTGTCTTGAGGAGAGATTTCCATTTAGGTTCCAGATAAGACATTGGTATGTATTTTTTCCATGTAAGATCTTTGTGCAGATGTTGTAGGTAGGACCTAAATTCAATGTTTGAAGGTACCGTTGATTTGAACCAACAATCACCTCTTCTGGGAAGACCTGTGAACTCAGCTATGGCTGCCTCATCAATCACAAACTTCTCCTTTCCCACTGTTGTTGTTCTTCCATCGTACGAGCTAGCAAAAGTCTTGGACACCTGTTGATGAAAATCTGCTAGTTTTTCAAAATAGCTATACACTCCAGTTTGCTTGAAGAACTTGGCCACCTCAGGGTGCGCCTCAAGGTACCAAACTCCATCCAATTCGGCCCTTAGAACTGGCCCTTCTTTCGGCATTAATAAATGTTGACTGTACTTGTGATTAAGGAAGAACTTCGTGCCAGGGAGACAAAGACTCTATGATTTAGGATGACAGAGAGTATGACTCATAGAAAAGAAAACGAGACAGGGTGACACAGAGTTCGGATCACAAAGCTCAAACACTAATCAAGTTTAGGTAACAGACTGACTGAAAACATGCTGAAAATTTCAAGTTTTGGTGGGATATTCATTTCAACTGAAACAAGATGGGTTTTGAACTTACCTAATGACTTGACCTGGCTTGATTGGTATGACAATTGGCTTGAGAGTGATTTTTTGGACTCTAACTACGCTCGACGATCACCACGAGAAACGGGATTATGATCTTTGGATATGCGTTTGTTTGATGAAATCATGGGCTCAAGACTGTCTCAATAAATCCTGAATTCAAATTGATAATGAATGGAGATTAAATCAGAGATTTAACGGGGTCATAATGGATTGTGTACTCGTGACTAGAAATGGTGAGAGGCTACATGACTAATCATTTCTGTTAGTCAGAAAACACGCATGAATTTCTGTATCATCGCCGAGTCTTAATTTTGAAAAGACAAATGTAGTTGAAAGGACAACAAGATCTCAATATTCAGATAGATATAACCAGAATGTGCATACCTTACCACCTTCATGAGCTTTTGACGGTTACGTTTCCATCATTGCGCCAATTGACAACTGGCTCGTGCGAAAGCACGAGCTTTTCATTTTTACCATTGAAACCTTTTCAGTAGTTAACCACACTTTTGCTTTTCTCTCTTAACTATCGGGAACAAAGGCTTTCAGTGGTTAATGAGCACATTTCAGGCTCTCCTAAACCACCGAAACCTGAGATTTTGACTTTTCTTGACCAAACCAAATCAAAAATTCTTTCTGAGCTTATTTACAGAAAATAGACTCTCTAACCTACCTACAAAAATTTAGGAATAGATTTTGGACCACAACCTATCACCTCAAAAGAAAAATTTCCACCAATTTATTTGAGGAGATAACAGGTGGGACCCCATTGTTTAAATCATGGTGAAAAGGAAACGCTTCTCTAAATTGCACACATAACAACCTTACGAAGCATATTACATTTTGAGAAAAACACACGAATTTGAACAAGTTTTCACATGCAATCAATGATGATAAAGGCTAGAAATTTAAAAGTCAAACACAAGTTTTGAAGTGACAATCACTTTGGTTATAAATATGATACATCTATGATTAAAATTCGAACTTAAACTCACACACACATTGGTTATGATATATTGCATTCATGGCATGGTATTGGTTATGCTTGGTAGACAATAGTTATGGTTTATGCAATTGTTTTGCGATCAATTCGATCCTTGAAAATTGGAGCTTGTTAGAAATGAATATGGGACATATAATGTTATGGTGATGGAATAAAACTATGATATAGGAGAGTTTTCATTTCAATTTGGAAAAATGGAAGTGACATGTTGGATTTGACTATGGTTGATTAATGAAAATGATGAAGATTTGGATGTGCTCCATCCTAGCTATGGTTGATTGCAATTAATGAGAGGGCAAAGAAGTGACGTGCATTTACTGCATGTCGTTCTTACCCCACCTCGAGATCACCACCCTCACTTTGTCGTGCATTTTTGTGTTTCTCTGGTTAGTTTGCATCTGTTTCGCTCAACTGTTGGGAGAATAGTGGTGGTCTTTGGTTCAACACTTTCCTCCTAGGTATGGTGACTCTTGCCCTTCCATTCATCATTGTAACCACGCTCTGGATAGAATCTTCGTGTTGGCTCTTATAATTTGCATACATGGTGTTTTATTTATGAAAGATACAATGGGTGAATGTATGCTCTTTCTGTGCAAATGATATTGGTTGGCATTTTGAATATTGAAAGTTGGAATTTGTTTAATGCTCCTTCATGTTGAGGTTATTTTATTATAGTTTTACCTGGGATGGATGATGGTTATGATTGCTCCTTGTTGTTGATATAATTTATGGAAAATTTATTTTGTTTCCACCCATGTCTCGTGGTAGAATCCTGGAGGGTTTTTTTATGGTAAGCAAAAAAAAAAAGACAGTCAGTTTATGGGTTCTTTTAATGTGGTTATTTTTAACTCGTGCTCTATTCATGAGAGGTTTGTGGCCCTTTCAAGTTGTCATTCCACAGTTTTGAATGTATGCAAAGTTGGGTTTTTACCTGGCAGCCATCTTGGAAGCAACTTTGTCAAACCTTGTTGTAAAATTGATGGAGTTTGTTGTTTCACGAGACAAACCCTACTTGCAGAATTGTCTCACCCACCTGACTGTTAAGACCCCGCTCTCCCTTGTCATGATTGTTGTAAACTCGAACTTGAGTTTTGAAATGATAATGTGTTGACCTGACAATAGAGATATTTGTTACTTGCATTGAACCTTGCTTCATTGGTTGACTACCTACGAGATTTTTGGTCGATTTTGAAGGTTGTATAGTGAATAAAAAGAAAAGAAAAAAGGGTTTCAAACCCATCTTGTCACATAGAAAATACTGAAAGTTGTGATACCATCCTTGTATGTTGAAGAGTTGTCGGCTTATGTTACACTCCATTGTGCGCTTGAAGTGGTATGTTTTAAATTGATGGAATGATTATGTTGATAGTCTATCATATGAAGAGAAATCTACAAATAAAAAGAAACAAAATCTTACAGTGGGAAGAAATTTGTTATAATGGTTTTGGCTCGGTGATGTTTGGATTCATTTGATTTTTAGAAAAAATAAAAGGTGACCAACTAATAGAATAGAGGGTCTTGAACTTGGTCCATTGTACAATAATTAAAATTGGTTGGTGTAAATGAGTACGTTGGATGGCATGTTTCTTTTCTCGGCCCCATCATGTCTCCTCTAAGTGATCTGGATATGGTCATTGTTAGTTGGAATTGTGAACAATCTGTCTATAAATTGTGTTGTTGTTCGATCAAATGTGTATGAAGAAAAGGTGGAAATTAAATGGATGATCTTGAAAGTCTGAGAGTTTTTTTTTGGGTTTGATATTCGTCGTGTCTTGAACTTTGAGATTGTCTATAGTTATTTTATTTTTTTTCGAAATCGAGGGTATGTCATTTTTAAAGAACAAATGTTATTCCATATAATGGAACAATATCCATCTCATTTCCAAATCATTATACCACTTTTCACTCCTTACAATCCCACCATCTTCCTAAATTCATTTTAATTCCCTATTCTGTTATTTTGAATTACATTTTAAAAGAAAGAAAAGGAAGCGAATGGATTTTGAAATTTGGAAATGGAAATATTGTTTTTATGGAAGTTGCATCTGTTATTTATTGAACAGTATCTGCTGGTGGTTCCCATCCATGCTAACATGTTTTGTTCATTATAAACCCCCCACTGTTATAGGATAAATCGGTATATGCGGACACTAACGGATCTCCCTAGATCCACCTGGATCTAGAACAAAACAGAACATGACATTACTCTTTCCATAAGTTGTAATCATCGAATCTACTACCAAAAAGGAATGAGTGGCATACCTTTATATTGCTTCCTTAGGTCTTTGTTGTTCCTACTTCGCTCCGATGCTCTTGTGAGATCAGGTCCAAGACAACACAAACCAACCAAAGTGAAGATAGCAAAGTATATTCAATGACAACCTATGCATATGATCAAGGAGTTATGCGATAAAATAAGAGTGATTTTATGGGAAAGGGACATGTCATTGTATTGTATTAAATGAAAGTAGAAGATACAACCAAATCACCTTGATGTTGCAATCTTCCTTTCAGGGGTCCTTGGTTCCAACACACACACTTGCTCTATACTTGCATGAAGAAGATCCAGTATGGCTTGATGGACAAATGGAGGCCTCGAGCTTCAATTCAAACAGGGTTCCTCACACAATTCTTTCATCAATTCTCCATTCAATCTTGCTTAACCTCTTCCTTGAGAAACCCTTCATTATATAGGAGAAGGAGAGATGGTTAAAGGGATGAGGATGATCCCACTAAATATGAGAAGTCAGTAGGATGCCAACCATGCGAATGACAACTCATTTTCTAGAAGATCATCTTCTAGAACCTTCGTAACTTCCTCTTCCTTTTAAGCTTTAAAACAGGTTCACACCCTACCTATAGAGCATACTACAAACACCTCATGGGATAGGTATAGGGTTGCCTGCGAGAATCAATATTCTCACACCCTACAACATAGTCAGCCTGCGAACTCATCTTAAAAATATGTTTTATGGAATATAACAACAATCACTTTTCTCAGGCAAAAGGTCCTTATGAGAGCCTGGACACATAAATGTAGAGACACCACCAGAGTGACCAAAATAATGTGTAAAAGAATGCCCCCCAAAGTATGAGGCTGGAACTCATGACAGCCAAAATACTTTGTAAAATGCATGTGTGTGTCAGAAACAAGGATCACACCTAATCGGTAACCTGCAAACAATCAAGAATATACATAATATAATACCAGTTCTGAGGTAGGCATTCCCATGCTCAGACCACAAATGAATGAAATCATAAATGTAGGCCATGGCCACCAATCATACACTGTGGATCCATGTCACCAAAATACCACATAGCCACTAGGAATACACTATGGATCTATGTGATTAGAAGATGCAGATTAGGACATAGCCACATGACATAGAAAGTGGATCTATGTGTCTATACAAATCATAAATACTCCAGCGCAACCTGGGCCAAAAAAGATGAGACCCAGGGTCTTCAATCTCGTCGTCTAAAAAGTACAAATATAGCCATGTGATTACATGTGTCGAAGTCGAACATGGTAGAAACCACTCGATTACCAGTCATTGATGAAAATCATTAATAAGTGAGAGGAAGATCACCATTGATGTCAATGACTCCCAAGGTACCTAAGTACAATCTGAACGAATGTGAATAGATGAGATGAAGTCGAACACTCGGTGGAATCTCTCGATCAGGTACCAATGATGTGAATCCACTATCGAAAGTGAAGAGACCTTCCATTAAGGCATGCAGGTTCTAAGGTACTAAATGATTTCTAAGTCTTATTCTCAGATAATGAGTTGGAGTCGATGGAAAAAGACTCGTCACAAGAGGGCCTTGATGTATCCCCCATCAATGACACAAAATAAGTAATAGATTTTGAAGGTAAGTCAAAGTATGAATATGATTTGAAATGGACACAGGGAAGGCCGACATGGTAAGAATGGACAACTACAGATGGCTGACTCAATGGATGGCTTGTTTGGACTTCTCTTGAACATATGAACGGCACGACAATGGTCTTGGAAGCATTGAATCAAATATGACCCAAGATATGACCTTGTAGTAAGTCAAGCGAGAGACAAATGGATTTTCCAACCCGGATTCAAATGACGAATAGGGAGTGTCATGTTCAAGAGCGACGCTTACTTCCACTAATACAAATATGAAGGTATATCACTTTCCCAAATTTCCCCCACCATTTCTGGCGAGTACCTCTTTATTTTTACACAAGCTTGAGGAGGATAACATATGCTTGTTGATCTAATCTCATCCTTTGGATGAGTCCCTCGAAGTACATTTAACGAACCCTAGGAAGGAGTGGTTCAGTCCCATAAAGGGTCTTTCGATGCTTGTTTAATGAGTCCAAAGATAGAAAACTTGGGTTTTTTCATGTTTTGAGAGTCTGAAAAACACTTAAAGAGAACTCTCCCAGTTCCTTTTTCATAAATTAGTTCGACGAGACTGAAAAAGTGATAAACTATCGCTCATTGAACGTTTTCTTCAAATACGTTTATGAGCGTGAAAAGAAAAAGATCGCTCGGAAATGTTTTCATTTTTATGGAGCATGAAAAGAGCTTAAAGGATACTCCCTTATTTTCATTGTTTTTGTGTTACCATGACGAGTATGAAAAGACGACAAAAGTATACTCGGTTGCATTCTCATGTATTTTCGAGCGCAAGAACGAACAAAGACTGAGCTCAAGGTTTTTCCTACAAAACCCTAAAAAGATATTCATACATGTGATGAAAAAAGGAAAAAATACTCGTACACCGTCATTCAGGCTTCTAGGTCACCTACCTGCGAAAAAACCATACTCACAAGGCTATTAGGGTATTAGGTTTTTAAACAAAATAATAAAAATAATATATAAAAAATCAATAAGAAATAGTAAAAAAGTGAATAAATATGGGTGAAAAGCCCTTTTTACCATTTCCTTGTTACTTTGCCAAAAACTTGTCCAACACACCTCTTTTTCTCCAAATTTCTTTGCTCGATTGCGAGAGGTACAGGGGGTCATTAGGCAAACGTTTTCGACCAACAAGATAATCTCCTGATTCTTCATCCTTTTCATGGATTAAAAACAATTTTTATTGGTAATTTTAAGTGTTTGAGTCCATTTTAGGGTCGGTGAATGCGCTCAGGAATTCTCCCAGGCGAGCCATTCAGGACCTGCGAGAACCTAAGATTCTCGCAGGTGAGCTTCAATGCACCTGTGAGAATATTGCATGGTGTGCAAGCTTCACCTACGAGGGCTGAAAAATGGATTTTTGTGCAAGTTTTTACTCAATAATAAATTATTCAAGAGGTTAAAAAGAGATGCTAACTTCCTTCTCATGGCTCCATTGCAGGTATTGATCATCACGATGTTGGAATGGAGGGAAAGGGAACATGAGGAGGATGATGCCATTGTCGAAAATGATCTGCGTACAGTTGTTGCCCTTCGAGAATGTGGGCTTTTAAAATATTTCAGGATCCCAGGCATGAGATCCCAACTCAAGTTGTTAGAGTACCTGGTCCACATGTGGGATGTGGATCAACAATTATTTCATGTAGGGGTCCACATGCTGACACTAGATATCGAGGATATCTATTTTCTGATGGGCTTGTCATGAAGTGGATCCCATGCGACTCTGACCGAAGGTAGGGGTGGTGGAATTCCTATGAGTGAGTATGTTCGTCAACATTATGTTCTTGAGGCAAAGAGAAGCAAGGGTAAATTTTCCATTTAGGGGGTCCAAGACTTGACCCTACGGACTATATTATTTACCATTGCACACATGGCTGGGAGCGCGGCTCCGTACATGGCTCTCCAGAGCCATTTCCAATATGAAATAGAGTGCACAGAGCCTCAGGTTTTCAACTGGTCGGACGCGGTTCTCCGCAGTATGAAGAGGCAGTCGACAAAGTGCAGAAGGTGTGACTTGAAGCAGTTCGGGTACATGTCTCTTTTGGTGTCATTCTTCCTTGAGAGGGTCCCACTGCTGTGACTACAGGTAGATTGGGGTTTACCAACCCCATAGGATCCGAGGATGTTGAGGTGGTCTAACCTCATGGATCATCACGTAGCAGGGCCTATAATCAAATATAATGATTCATTTTTTGACTGGTTGAGGCCCCAAATGTTGATGATCGATGACTACGCATATGTCGGTTTGGATTTCTGAGGAGATCCGGATTTGGTCCTTCCTGAGGACACTCAGTGGGGTGACTTAGGTGAGAAGTACACATTTTGTTCTTTTTAAATGTTTTTACAAATTTTATTATATAAAATGTTTTTATGTCTATCAAAGGAATAATCAAAAATTTCTTTTGATGACACAGATGTGGTGCCATATCGACCTCCAGGAACGTCTCCCATTCAGAGACGGGGAGAAGTGTCTCTAGTGGAAAGATGGGATGTTGAAGACTACGAGGCAGTTGAACAGAACTTACAGGGACTGAATGTCGATGTCCCAGACATCACTATTGGATAGATCCCAAAACGTTATCAGCATCATACTGTGGGCGTGTCTGAGTCTCTCAGTT
>JASDQU010504245.1:8942-19997 GCA_032191745.1 Picea mariana | reverse complement strand
ATCTTGAACAGTTAGATGTAAAAACAACTTTTCTCCATGGGGATTTGGAGGAAGAGATTTATATGTAGCAGCCACAGGGGTATGAGGTCAAAGGGAAGGAGAATTTGGTATGCAGGTTGAAGAAGAGCTTGTATGGCCTAAAGAAAGCTCCAAGGCAGTGGTATTTGAAGTTTGATAGGTTTATGACAGAACAGGGTTATAGTAGATGTCATTCTAATCACTGTGTTTATTTTAAAAAGCTAGAAAATGGAAGCTTTATTATCTTGCTATTGTATGTAGATGACATGCTTGTTGCAGGGTCTAATATGGAAGATATAAATGTGCTCAAGAAGAAATTAGCCAATTCATTTGCGATGAAGGATTTGGGTGCTACAAAGAAAATCCCTGGCATGAGAATAACAAGAGACAAAAAAAATCGCAAATTGACATTGTCTCAGGGTGAGTACACAGAGAAGGTGTTGGAGAGGTTTAGAATGCAGAATGCAAAACTAGTTAGTACACATTTGACCAGCCATTTCAAGTTAACTAAGGAAATGTGTCCCAAGACTCAGGAGGAGATAGAATACATGTCCAGGGTCCCTTATTCATCAGCAGTTGGCAGCTTGATGTATGCAATGGTTTGCACAAGACCAGATATTGCACATGCAGTGGGAGTTGTGAGTAGGTATATGAACAATCTAGGTAAAGAACATTGGGAGGAAGTAAAGTGGATTCTCATGTATTTGAGAGGTACTACTACTCATGCATTATGTTTTGGAGGTTCAAACACTTTTCTACAGGGATATGTTGATTCAGATATGACAGGTGATAAAGACAGTAGGAGGAGAACCACAGGGCATGTTTTTACTATAGGTGGAACAACAGTAAGTTGGATTTCAAAACTGCAAAAGGTTGTTTCACTTTCAACAATAGAGGCAGAGTATGTTGCTACTACAGAGGCTAGTAAAGAGATGATTTGGTCGCAGAGGTTTATGGAGGAATTGGGAAAGAAGTAGGTGAACAACAGGTTGTACTGTGACAGTCAGAGTGCCATTCACCTTGCAAATAACTCAGCCTTCCATTTGAAGACTAAGCATATATAGTTGAGGTACCACTTCATACGATCCACCTTGGAAGATGGACATTTGAAGTTGGAAAAGATACACACTAGCCAGAATCCTACAGACATGTTAACAAAGGGAGTAACCAAGGAGAAACTGAGTTCCTGCTCAGTTTTAGTTGGTCTTCAAGAATGAAGATGAAGATGATAAATTTTCCAGGTCCAAGAAGGTTCAGAGTCCAGCATATACAACAGCCGTGGATTTGTTGAGATCTGTCTCCAAGTGGGAGATTGTTGGTTGTGGAGCCTGATTATCTTCCTGATTCAGAGGTCTTTTACTTTCAGCCGTGTTTATACCCCATGAAGTATTTACACCCCAGAAGTATGTACACTCTTCCAAGCGGGGGAGTATAGAGGGGGGGTACCCCCTCTGTGGGGTCCAGGGGGGCTATCCCCCTGGCTAGGGATTTTGGGGGCAGTGTCCCCTGATGGGGGTTTGGGGGCGAAGCCCCTGAAGGAAAAATTGCCTTGTAAAATTATATTGTAATTTCATTGTAAATCTGGACCGTTCATTATAAGGTTGCAGATCTAACGGTAGAAATTATGTTAGGGTTTTTGCCCTAGAAGGAAACCCTCTTTTATGAGTGAAATCTATTGCGTCTATATTGGATTGTGAATATTGTATTCTGAGAGAGAAGACTATGAGAGAAAGAAGAGGAAGTTACAACGAGTTTTGCTGTAGGTTGTATCCCTTCATTTGCTGGATAATAATAAAGGAAGGACCTGGCAATTTCTATGGTGGACGTAGCCCACACTGGGTGAACCACGTAAATCTGTGTCTCTCTAGTATTGTGTATCTTCTGTGTTTTGTTTCCAAATTTGTTTTATTTTATTGCTCCGCGGTCCTGTTTTTCTAACACCACATAGCCTCAAATTTTTCGGCTCCTAACAAATCCTGATCTTGTTCATAAAGGAGAACTAGATCTCCTTCAGAGAACATGCATGGTTTGACATGTTTATCATATTGAGCTTTGATGCGTTTCTTCTGGGTTTCTATAATTAGGGTGGCATCACGATGGGTTTCGTCTAGTTGCATAAGATACAACAAATGTTCTTCTTCAGCAGAAGTGTTTGGGAGAATTTCAACGACGAGTTTTAGAGATGGTATCTCACATTCAATCGACAATATGGATTCTATACCATAAATTAATTAGAAAGGTGAAAACCCGGTAGCAGACTTGACAGATGTCCAGTAAGCCCACAATACTGAAAACAACATCGTGTGCTAACTAGTTTTGTGAATCCCTATCATTCATCGAAGCATGGTAATTAGGACTTTGTTTATTTTTTCAACCTGGCCATTGGCCTGTGGGTAATAGGGTGTTGAGTTTTCTTGGCGAAGACCCAACTTTTCGGTGAGTTCGAACATCATAAAGTTTCTAAAGTGGCTACCATGATCAGTAATGATAGCTTGAGGAACACCAAATCGAGCAATGATGTGATTGAATATGAATAGTGCTGCAGTCTTTCCGGTATTGTCAAATGTCGGCATCGCCTTGGCCCATTTCGTAAAATAATCTACGGCTGCAATAATGTATCCATGCCCACCGACCGAGTGAGGGTGAAATGTCATGAAATCAATACCCCATTTCGTAAAAGGTCCAATAGAGACTACAGGGTGTAGAGGAGAAAGGCATGATCGTATTTTATTGTTGTAGGTTTGGCAAGAATGGTATTTTTGGACAACAATAATACAATCATTGAATAAAGAAGGTCAAAAATACCCAACTCGTAAGATCTTCTGGGTAGTAGCATATCCAGACATGTGACCACCACATGCTCCAGAATGGTAGTCATTCAGGGCTTTCTCGGCTTCGTCAAATGTGAGGCAGCGTCGAAAAACGGAGTCAATCCCATGACAATAAATAGTATCACCGAGGATAATATAATGACGAGCTTGGTAGCGTATGTGACGGCGGTCAGTGCCAGAAAAATCGGGCCGAAAAGTCAGGGTCTGGAGATATATGATGATATCCCCATACCAAAGGTCATCGGAACTGATCAGAAAAAGGGATTCATCGGGTAATGAATCCTTTGCTACATTTTTTGTCTCAGAACAGGGAAGGTCTCATATCAATTCGGCAAACACCAAGGATTTCTTGGACTTAGCGCGTTCGAATTATAATTCAAACTCTTGGAGTATTACGATCCATTTGGAGTATTTTCCCCCTAGTAATTGGCGTGTAAGAATGTGTTGCATAGGGTTGCAGTTGGAAATCACAGTAGTCTTGCATAAAAGGATATAGTGCCAGAAACATTGAATAACTTGGACGATGACCAAGGCCATTTTTTCAACATGTAAATACTTGGTTTCGGTAGTTGTGAGACTCTGACTCAAATAATAAATGACATGTTCGTCATGAGAATCATCCTCCTGGGCTAGAACCATAGCAATGGTAGAGTCTGAGGCTGCGAGATACATGAAATAATCTCGACTGTAATCGGGTGGGAAAAGTAGTGGGGTACGGGTTAAGGTCAGTTTTAAAGCGTCAAAAGCTTTGTTGGCAGTGGTATCCCATACAAATTCAGAACCTTTCTTGAGTAGTTGAGTAAAACCAAGAGTTAAATTAGCATAGTTTGGGATGAAACGACATAGAAAGTTTGTCTTCCCTTCCAAAATTTGTAGTTGGTGAAGTGAGGAAGGAGGAGGGAGAATGAGAATCACCTCGACCTTCAAAGGATCTACCCTGATCCCTTGACATGAAACAATAAATCCTAGAATTCGGCCGTATTCTACACAAAAAACACATTTGTGGGGATTCAAGCATATATGGTAAAACCGATAGTGAAGGAAAATGGTGCGAAGGTGTGTTGGATGATCTACACGGCGCATGGAATGAGCTGGTAAGTCATCGAGATATGGCTGCACAATGTGCTTTATATCATGAAAGGCATAAGACATAGCACGTTGAAAAGTTGCGTCGACATTCTTTAAACCGAAGGGAAGTTTTTGGTAGGCAAAAGTGCCCCAAGGACAAATAAAAGCGGTCTTGTGTTGGTCTGCGAGTACGATATTGATTTGATTATATCCGGAGAAACCATCCATCAGAGAGAATATTTCACTTCCGACACAATCGTCGACAATCTAGTCAATGAAGGGAGTAGGAAAGTTGTCTTTAGGAAAAGCTTTATTAATGTCTCTATAATCAACGCATACACAGATCATGCCTTGCTTCTTGTTAACCAGAACAAGATTGGAAACCCAGTCAGTTAGAGCCACAGGGTAAATAAAGACAGCTTTGAGAAGTTTCTCAACTTCAAGCTTGATAGCGTCTACTTTACGTGGGTGGATCGGACGAAGTCATTGTCGGACAGATTTAGCACCTGGGTATGTCTTAATATCATGTACAACAATGTCGGGGTCAATACCCAACATTTCTTCATAGCTCCATGCGAAGACGTCACAAAATTCTTGGAAAAGAGACTTGTAGGTGACAACTTCGTCATGGGAACATGAAGCTCGGATATGCACATTTTCAACAACTCCAGGTTTTATGGATATGTCGAGGGGGATAGTGGGTGAGATATTACTTAAGTTCCCTTCGTAGAACATATCGTGTGTAGACTTGGGAATGGTATAAATGGTGACAACGGTTGAAATCCGTTGGTAACTCTCAATGGTGTGTTGTTCTAGGAAGAGGATGGAACGATGATGTCCATCGTCCCAAGGGGTATCTTCCATGGACATAACAGACATAATCATCTCATCTGTAGGAAAAATGACTCGGAATGGATCCAGGGATAAATCACCAAGAGAGGGGGTAGAAGGGGTTGCCGATTGAATGGCTTGATAAGCAGATTCGACCGGACTCAAAGGCATTTGGTCACCATAACGAAGATGATCGTCGGGGTTGGGTATTATCCATGGGTCATAAGACATAGGGGTTTCTCGAACAGAGGTGGAAATCATATTGATCGAGGTGACGAATGGATGTGGAACATCGGGTGGTGGAATGGGAAAAGTACCCATCAAAGAGGAATCTTTAAGAAGACTGACACCGTCATTCTCATATCTAGGGGGTGTTTTTGCAATGAAAGGTACGTTGCTGGTATGTGCATCGGAGTGAAAGAAGGCCAATTGGTCCACTGTAATTACTGTTCCTTGACGTGGGAAACGTACGACACAGAAAAGAGTGGACACAACTACACGCATGGAATCGATCTAGCTATGGCCAAGTAGAAGGTTGTAATCGAGAGGAGCGTCAAAGAAATCAACTTCAACGTTGACCGTTTTGCCTTCTAACGTAATAGGCAATGAAGGGAGGACACCGTAAGGCTTAAAACCAGAGCCATTGAAGGCTTTGAGTGTGTTGTGGGATTCAGTTAAAGGAGGAGAGATGATGGCTTTCCAGTAGGTAATAGACACGACACACGTCGAGGCACCCTCATCAATCACTGTTCTACAAATGTTCTTGTCAGAGACAATAACTTGTATTTGGAATGCGAGTTGAGGGGGTAACCTTGGAATGTGATCTTCCAAGTAAAAAATTATTGTATTGGTAGGGTCGACTCCACCAATAGCTTTCAACAGTGCCTTCCATTGTATAGGAAAACTCTGAAGGACTTCGAGGGCTGACATTGCGGACGGTGCTTGGGCTAGATCTTTGACAATACTATAGTTCTGGGCAGCACGTGCATGAGGATTGAAAGCAAATTTTCAGACAACAACTTTTAAGGGAGGGCAAAGAACTGTTTCTAGGCTCAGTCATTCAAGATGAAGAGGACCGTTGGTAGGTGGAGTCATGGGAGTTGGTTGGACGAACGAAGGAGGTATTTCATCAACCTTCTCTTTGGAGGAGGAATAATCTTTGGCTCGAGTGGTAAGTGTGATGTCATTCTTCTTTGAATCACCTATAAACATTAAGACATAGGATGTAGTGGAGGGGGAAGGTTGGTCATGAATGACCAATTGGGCCTGTTGTTCAGAAGGAAAGGGTTGTGACAATACGATCGTAGTAGGTGGTTTCGTGGTCCCTTGCAGGAACTTAGTAACCTCGACTCGTCTTGGAAAATCCTTAGTGTAGTGATCATCACCATAGATAAGACAAGGCTATCGGGGTTTGCACTTATCCTTATCGTCAACATGTTGTGTTTTGGTCTTCTCAGATTGCAGATTATTTTTATCCTCCTTGTTCTTACCCTTCCCTTTTTTGGATTTATTTTTTCCGGCAAGGGTAGATTGAACAGATTTCACCTCAGAAGTCTTTCCGGTGGGAGGGGTAGGAGATGGAGCATTTTGAACATTATAAGCAACTGATTTGGGGTTGTTGCTAGAGGCTTGGACATAATAGGGTTGGGCATGGAAAGTGCCAATCACACCATCAGCTACATGAGAATCAACAAGAGTAGTTGAAGTAGCAGAAGTAGAAGGATGAGGTGCATCAGGGAGTAAGTCGTAAAGAGTACTCGTTTGTGAGTAAATGAGGTCGAGGTATTGAGCACGACTGATCTCCTATTCTTCTATGACAACTCCACCCATGGTGATATCAGGAGCAATGTCATTCATGAATGATTTCATGAACCACTATGCCAGCAACTGATCAGGAAGTTCGAGTTTGATGAGACGTCATCTCTGTCGCCACTCATGAATGTGATCAGATATATGACTGGCTTTGGTTTGTTTGAAAGAACTCAAAATTTCGGTTCCCATTTCATAACAGATCGGTAACTAGTAGTGGGTGAGGAAAACCATAGTGATGGTGTTGAAGTCGGTGAAGAAGCCTCGTGGTAATTCTATATACCACTTCACGGCGGAACCTGTGAGAGTTCGCTGAAAAAGGAGTAAATGAATAGAGTCATCCATCAAAGAGTTGGATGAACACCAAAGGTGAAAATTCATTACATTATTTTTTGGGTCCTCTCCTGGTTTACCATTGAATTTAGGGATGTCGGATGGTAGTTTGGTCAGTATCGCGGGCCATTGAGGAGAGTGATGGATTAGATCATTTAAAATTCTTGATAGATCAGGGACGTCTAGGGTGGCTAAGAAGCATAACTGTCTATCCACGTGTGGGTATTGGTGACTTTGGGGAGGGAGTCTCGTCAGTAGACCAGTAGGACCGTAAGCAGTTGGCATATAATGCGAAGATCTAGGTAGATTTGTTTGTTGGTGTGGAGGCAGAGAATTTATAGGGTTGTATTGGTGAGGGATGATCCCTTGAACAAGGGCGTGGGGTTGAGCATTCGAGCCCCAAATAGGATTGGATTGACCTGGATATGGTTGACCTGTACTAGGGGGTATGAAAGAGATAACTTGAGGGGGTTGCGCCCCAGTTGAATGAGGGTTGTTTTGGATAAGATGGTTCCAATACTGGGCCAAATATGGAGGTATGTTTTGTCCATAGGGTGGGGTAGGTGGGGGTTTCCCTCCAATCATGGGTTGTGTCCCAATTGGTAGTTGTCCTGCAGAAGGGAATTGGGTTTGGCCTCCTTGGTGAAATTGTCCACCAACAAGAATCTGGTAATGAGGTGTGAAAGACTGGATGGTGCCACTAGGGTCGGTGCCTCTGATAGAGGATGGAAGAGGTCCTCTGAAAGGGGGTTGAGGAAGTGTCGGAACGAAACCAGGAACGAGATGCTGCCCAGAAGGAGTGGAAATGCCAGGAGTCTCGGATGGGATTTGTGTAGGAGTGGGAATAGAAGCATTCTACACATGATATCCGAGGGGAAGTGTTGGGGTGAGTCTAGGTGAAAGCAACGTGCCAATGGGAGCTTGGCTAGCCACGGTAATCCCAGTGTGAGGACGCATAGTATCTGGGACCATTGTGTAATGGACCATTTGTAGGGGGATAGTCAAGATGTGGTCGGCTGGTGGATCGTATGAACCAGGAAAATAATAGGTAGTAGTGAAAGGTATTGCGTCTGGATCGGATGTTTCGGGTAGCTCAGGTGTGAGAGTGATATGAATGCCTGATATTGAGAGATCCTGTCTAAAAATGCCAGTAGTCCAAAAAGGATCTTGACCCTCAGGTCCTGTGAAAGGTCTGGTTGGTAATCCAAAAGACTCAACAACTATTTCTCCAAAAGAATTCACTCAAACAATATGTCTCACAGAGTCGGGAGGAAGTCAGAATTCCTCTCGAGAATTGGTAATTCAGAACCATTCTAAAGAGTTAGTTCTTTCCACTTGTGGAGTGGAAACGTCTTGGACTTGACTTTGTTGAGGAGAGCCCTCCGGTGAGTTGGTAGGCAAGGGTTGAGAACCTTCTAGATCTTAAGGAGGTAGTCCTTGCATTCTATGTGAACGATGTGGAGGGTCAATTGTGATCGAGTTAAAATTTTACGAAAGAAATTCTATGGCCAACTTGGGTAAACAAACAACATGCACCAGTAAAATCTAGGAATCAAAACCAAGAAAACAAGACCTTCCAATTCCGAAGTCACTAGTTTGTGATGAAATCCAACGTCGCAATGACGAGACGAGAAGGGCCTGGGAGAGGGTGGAAAAGTTACGTTGATGACCTATTTAACGGACTTACACCCTACTGCAAGCTCCCACACATAATCGTGGGTATACCCTCCAAGGAGCCCGAGTGAGTCTGGCCAACGTCGATTCCAGGTACCGTGAAGAATTACCCCTCCACAGTCACCTTGTGTAAGACCCTAAGAAGATAGGATACTAAGGTTACCGCAAACAACAATGATGCCTGGGGAAACGATCGACAGTCCGATCCACATGCAAGGGCATGGTATCTATCCTGAAATCCACTGGAGAGGATTCCACTCATCATTGTGGGTATACCTTCAAGTGATCCCCATAATACGTGCAATCTCTACACCGAGATAAAAAAAGCAGGGTGAGTAACTATGTCAATCTCATTGCGACCTCAGGTTTGACCCTTGTGTGAGAAGGGCTTCCCAGGAAAAAATGTTGCAAATGGAATTTGACACTCCTTATCACAAGATACTATTGTGTGTTTTGTGCTTTGGAGAGTGTGTCTCATTGCCTATTCCAAAGCTCTAGCCTAGCTAATGTTGGTGTAAAAGATCCCTAGAGAAAGTTACTGGTTGAATTTTAAAAATTGCGCAATATTATTAAAGGCTGTTATTACTCAAGAGGGAGGCGGAGATGAAACCAGTGTTCTGTAAGACTTAGACCCAACTTTGCATAAATAAAAATGAATGATACAAACTTTCTCTCGATGAATTCTATCTATAATGCAAACTATGATGTACAATTCTCTTTTCAAATGTAGTACCAAACAATCATGGATAACGTAAATTCACTATTTGTTCTTTTTTAATACCAATATTTTCTAAATGACTGCTTAAAAGAACAAGACTTAATTTTTTTTTTTTATAAGCCAAACATAGGGATGGAGCTAAGAAAAGGTAGGCAACCAAAGAAAAAAAAAAATACTCAATAAACGCCCAAATCAAATCTTTCAATGGAGATAAAAATAAAAATCGACAAGAAAAAGTTTCTTGAAGTGTATACAGACAAAGAACTTTTCTAAGCAGCAAGCAATCTAAATAAATAATAACCCCAACTTTTAAACTGACCAAAGACTTTTGACCAAAAAAGCACTCAAATCTCAAAATCCGAGATTATACCCTCATTGGTAAAAGGTTGAGAAGTAAAAACTGGGAAAAAGATTAAGAAGAGTTTTCGATCTCGGAAAACTAATTGACTGCAAGATTCGAAGTCAAGAAGCAATCAAACACTGGAAAAATAAGTTCTTCCCAGGTGAACAAATCAATTTGGGCATCAAGAAGAAAATAAGGCTTGATCCAACACTTTTACAAATGGGTTCGCAACCTAGTAGTAGAGCACAGTACGAGAATGAAACATTCTCACAGTTGTTAGAAAAACAGGACCGCAGAGCAATAAAATAAAACAAATGGGGAAACAAAACACAGAAGATACACAATACAAGAGAGACACAGATTTACATGGTTCACCCAGTGTGGGCTACGTCCACGAGAGAAATTGCCAGGTCCTTTCTTTATTATTATCCAGCAAAATGAAGGGATACAACCTACAGGAAAACCCGCTGTAACTTCCTCTTCTTTCTCTCACAGTCTCCTCTCTCAGAATACAATACTCGCCAACATACATAGCCGCAATACATTTCCCTCATAAAAGAGGGTTGCCTTCTAGGGCAAAAAACCCTAACATAATCTCTATCGTTAGATCTGCGACCTTATAATGAATGGTCTAGATTTACAATGAAATTACATGGAAGAGTGTACATACTTCTGGGGTGTAAATACTTCATGGGGCATAAACACGGCTGAAAGTAAAAGACCTCTAAATCAAGAAGATAATCAGGCTCCACAACCAACAACAGTGTAGACACTGGCAGGGTGCGAGAATGTTGCACTGGACTGAACAGTGGGGGTGCAAAAATGAAAGGTTCTCGCAGGCTATAGAGAGGTATAGCGTGAGAAGATTTGTAAATTATGAATATTTGGAAAAGGGACAAAAAATTTGAGTGAACTTCTAGGTCCAGAGAGTCTATAAGGGTCTCCTTCAGAATCAGAGACTGGTTGGCAATGAAAAAAGTAGACCAAGAGAAAATGGCCAACGAAAAACCACAAAAATGAGATGTATCCCCAGTGGAGTCACCCATTTTGTTACAGGATAAATCAGTATATGCGGACACTAATAGATCTCCCTAGATCCACCTGGAACTAAAACAAAACATGACAAGACATGACTCTTTCTCTAAGTTGCAGTCATTGAATCTACTACCGAGAAGGAATGAGTGATATACCTTTATATCGATTCCTTAGGTCTCAGTTGTTTCTACTTCACTCCGGTGCTCTTGTGAGATCAGGTCCAAGACAACACAAACCAACCAAAGTGAAGCTAACAAAGTATATTCAATGTCAACCTATGCATATGATCAATGAGTTAAGCAATAAAATAAGAGTGATTTTATGGGAAAGGGACATGCCATTGTATTATATTAAATGAAAGTAGAAGATACAACCATATTGCCTTGATGTCGCAA
>JASDQU010504244.1:54774-66491 GCA_032191745.1 Picea mariana | reverse complement strand
AAATTATAAATAACATGTATCATATACTATATTATACAATATAAAAACATATAAAGATCATATAAAAGATATAAACACAAACAACTTATTTTCAACATGAATTAAATATCAGTCATCTTCTTCTTCATCCAGTTCAACATATGTATCAGGATCTGGTTCAGAATCTATATTTGTGAAAGGATCATTCCTATCAACATCATCATCAATGTCATTTTTGCTAATATAGTTATCGATATCATCAATGAGATCGTCGTCTCCTACATTTGCATGATCAACCTCTTCAAATTCTTTGTCTGACACATCAACTACATGAACCACCTACCCCTGATATTCATAATCATGATCTTCTTCCTAGTTATTATCTTCATCCTTGGCTAAATGATTGTACTTTACTGGTCTTTCGCATGGATCATATCTAACAACGTATGACCAACCTACTTTATGAGGTACCTCTGAGTAAGATAATTTCTCACATTGACTTGGAACAACATAAGGCTCTGTACCCAGTTCAAATTCCCTTGTATTAACCATGGTAAATCCATTATCATTCTCAATAAGAGTTCTTTTAGGATCACGTTAATGCATCCATAGCCTGTACCATTTAACCTCAAACAAAACTATTTTAAAGGAATTAAAATCACACTCAATTATATCCTGCAAATGGCCATAGTACCTATTCTCAGTTTCTTCCAGATTTTTATCACTTCTAGAGGAAATGTTGGTGAACTTAAAAACTATAGTTATCCCACAATTCAAGGTTTTCATCTTATCATGCAACATTTTGATACTAAATTTTCGACCATTACACCGCATAGCCTTGTGATGTTTCAACTACAACATGGACAACAAGTAAAAAATAAATTGTGAATTAATAATCCTCATATAGGACTTACTAAATATATATTTCAATAACTAAAAAAACCAAATACATTGAAAAATTGGGAAAAAACTAGGAAAATGTGGGTAAAAAATTTAACTTTCCTGTTTATGTTTTAAACCAAAGGCTAAATCAACTTCCCTTGTTGTAATATTTGGAAATTGATCTCGATGACGATGCATTGTTTTAATCATCTTACTCACCCCTTCCAATGATAACCTACTGAAGTATTCTTTAGAGTATTCTATCCAATGCTCCATCCAATCAAGGTTGTTTGCAATGTATAAATGTAAAGCATCCCACTCTCGAGCAACTATATGATAGCATAACAATTTAATATAAGTAATTAGTTATTGTTAATCTATGAATAATTTAATAGATGTGTAATATATTAAATCTACATCAACATCGAATAATTACCTTTCACAGTCCTCATTTTACCTTTCCCAAATAGGACCTACCCTTCAAATTTGTTGATGGAGTCGAGATGCCAAATGTGAGGCACATTCATATTTTCTGCTAATTTAGGTAGATATTGACTAATATACACCATTCATTGATATACCATATAAACATCAACCATAGAACCCTCCATATGTGCTCTTTGTCTAACAAAATCCTTGAGTGACATCAACTACGTCTCCACTATCCACATTGACCTTGTGTGTACTGGTCCACATAATTCAATCTCCTCAACTTGGTTTATGAGGTAGTGTTCTTGTGCATTGAAAAATGTTGGAGGTAGATATTTTATCATTTGACACATTAGTCGGGGAATTTATCTCTTCCAATACCTTATATCTTCTTTATGGATTTCTTTTGATGATAGCCACCTACAAATGTCAAAGCAATAAAAAAATATCAAGGCATACATAAATTTAAAAATAAAAGATAATATCTCAATAAGTTCCAATAAAAATCACATAAGAAGTACATTTTCCTTATGAAACAATACTTACCTCATATATTTGCCAAGTACATAAATAATTTGTTTTATGTTCTTGTCAAAGTCATGTAGGAGAGATAAAGGTAGAACATACTGTAACAAAAAAAAAAAATTATTATTTGTTTCCAACAAATCTGTACCAATAAGAAAATATATTATAACCTACTAATTACCTTAATGAATGTATGCCATTCATGTGTTTTAACCCCTCCAAAATCACCTTTTTTAGTTAATATATTTTGTATGTTCGACGAAAACCCCGTCGGAAACCTAATTTTTCGGATGACCTCTTTTACAATATTGCTTTGTTTCTCCATCAATAACCAAGGAAGACTAGTATTTTGGTCATGACCATCGCCATTAGAATTAATAATAACACTTTGTAAGGTGTGATTAGCTTCTCGGATGTCACAACAAATCTCTCCAATTCTCTCTTTGTTAGTCCTTCCATCTAATATTATCCATAACAATTATGTTATGTTCTTCTCGATATGAATTGTATCAAACAAATAAACTATTTGTAGGTTCTCATAGTATGGAAATCTACTGAATTACATCGGGTAACTTTTCATTCCTCGTGGAAGCCCATTCGTGCCTTAACAACATTCATGAAACATCAACAACTTGAAATTAAAACTAATTAATGGGACAAAATGAAATTAATACTAATGAAATTAACCAAAGATTTATATAATAGGTCATACATAAATAATTTGTGTACCTTGACAATTTCTAATATATTCCAACTTCCATAGGCAAGGTGTCATTCTTCATGGTTTTTTTCCATTTTCTTATTTACCATTGAACTTTGCTTTGTCTGTAGTTCAATAACTATGGTTCTTAGATAGAACGTTCCTATACTCATCAAACAACTCCTTTGCTCAACTCCTTGAACGATGAGTTTTTATCCTAGGACACCAATTTGGGCATGCAAATTTACCATTTGTTTGGCGACCTACACGATATATGAATAAATGTAGCGTCAAATTAGAGTTAAAATTTAAAATAATTCATGATTGCTTCAAGAAAGATATATAATAATAAATCAAAAAAATAAAGTAACAATATACCACAAAAATGTGTTAAGCCGGGAGCATCATGAATTGTCCATGATAGTATTCCATGGAATTGAAATCGTCTTTGCTCTATTGGTCCAGAGATGTCATACATAGTGATGCCAACCTGATGCAGGAGCATCCACACCTCATCAAGCGAGCCAGCACGTGGAAAAAGAAAATACAGCTGGACAGTGCCAGCACACATATTTTGAAATACCTGAAAGTTGTTGCGCCGCCCTTTGAATGGCGCATTCATGAGGAAGCGCACTCGTAATGTATTTTAGATAGGAAGAAATTTATTAGTTTTAATGCTATTAGATAGAAATTAATGGTAGATTTGATAGTTTCAGTTTTCGAGAGGGAAAATGGATATAGACACCCTCCCTTTGCACATTGTATTATTATCAAGCATTCATAGCCGGAGCAAGAATAAGAAGGAGAGTAAACAGAGAAATTGTGAGAAGAATCCCCATGTACATACATTGAATTAATAGGAAAACTTTGATTCAATTCCATGGCTGTGATTATTCTCTGTGTGCTATTGATATTATGCTGTTTCATATTTGCTTCTTGTTATGCCTTTGTTTTGTATGCTATGTATGTGATTTCATGGTAGGTCCGAAATATGAGAGATTGAGAGAATAAGTTTCAATTGTTTCTTTGTCTGAGCTGAGAGATTCCTGCATAGAGTGCAGTTGAATTCCTCCGCATAGAGTGTGTTGAGGAGGCTAGGCAGTTGAACTCTTATTCTCATCAGCCCAGAAATTGAATTGGGTCATCGAAGCTGTGCAGGAGAAGTGTAGGCTAAACAGAAGTCTCAGTAGCAAGTCTGAGAGGAGGAAGGCAGGGGTTGCTATCACCGTGAGTGCACAGGACCTGAAAGAATTCGACACTTTGAGAGCTGTGGAAGGCCGAACACAAAGTGTGCACAAAGGGTCTCTGAAGGAGTCAGAGGAATTAAGCTGAGGAGGGATAGTTCCTTCGTGCTACCACAAGAACATACCCAGGAGAAGTTCCAAATAGATTGGAGCTTAGGAGCAGGGGAAAACATCAAGGAGAAGAAGCGACGGCTAGGATTCACGGGAGGAAATTACGAAATCTCATGGATCATTGGATCGTGGGGAAGCTGCGGGGAAGTTAACCCGTAAGCACAGGAAGGACCGAAGCCCATCAGGGTTCGATGTTCGGCATTTGGTGAGGCAAGAGTTCCTCACCCTTTGAAATCACGAGTAGCAATTTCCCGACTTAACGGGAGCCGTCGATCGGAGTAGGGATGCGTGGCAACAGATCCCGCGAGGTCGGGATTCGGCATTCAGCGATTTTCATTACAAGGGATTTGGATTAGTGAAATCATGATCCTGTGATTCCTGATCGCATGAGAGAAGGAAGGGACATGGTGAGTGGGACCACGAGATACAATGGAGGATAGGTGGCACGGTCATGGGGAATCGACACCTCGGTACTCGGGGTTCGAAAATACAAAGGGTTGATATCGTGAGTGGCGATATCCCGAGAGGGAAATCCCCGACGAGTGAAGGCGTTGAACGTTGACCATCGGAGCTCGTGGTTCGGGGTTTCAAGTGGCACAAGAACGTGTTCACAGAATCAACGAATGCATGAAAGACAATCTCCCGATTAGTGAAAGGAAGATTGCAGAAGAGATTCTTGTGGGAACGAAACTCCTGACATGGGAGTTGGAAGAGTCTTTGACTCTTTGGGCCTATTACAGGAGGTCCTGGTGAGAGCGGGTTGCCTTCGAGGGTGACTTGCGTCAGTGTGGTATCAGAGTGGGTTAGAGTTCTCTTTGTTCAGGTAGCTGAGAGAAAGAAGGATTACATCATGCTGCCGAGAAGGGAGAGGCAGTCACCTGATAGAGAAGACAGGGATGCCCGAAAAAGGGGAAGACCAGCAGGAAATGATGAAATGGAGTGCCAAATGAGAGATCTCCGAGCGAGGCTTGAGGAGATGGAGACTGCGCAGAGAGACGGAGCTGGTGGCGGTGAGTTCAGTGATTCCAAAGTGGAAGAGGAAGCTGGACACGAGGCAGAAGAGGTCTCAGCGGAGGATGCATCAATGGAGCGGTTGATCAGAGCCATTTCGAGGATGAGCTCAAAGACAAAGATGGACATTCCCTTCCATGAGGGGAGTCAAAACGCAGAAGAGTTGCTGGATTGGGTCCGAGCACTCGACACCTACTTCGATTACGAAGATATCGAAGAGGATAAGAATGTAAGGCATGCTGTCACGAAGTTGAAAGGACATGCAACCTTATGGTGGGATGAATTGCAGGTTGATAGTCGCTGCAAAGGTAAATAGAAGATCAAGAGTTGGGATAGGATGATCGCTAAGATGAAAGCGAAATTCATCCCCAGAGATTACCAGATCACACTGTTTAGGCGGATGCAGAACCTGAGACAAAAGATGATGACGATGAAAGAGTACACCGAGGAGTTCTACAGGCTCAACATTCGAGCTAGTCATCGGGAAAGTGATGACAAGAAGGTGGCAAGATACCTGAATGGTTTGAGGTATGACATTCAGGATGATTTGAGCATGGTTACCATCCGAACAGTTGAGGATGCGTACTAGATGGCTTTAAAATCTTAGGAGAAGCTGAGTCGCAAGCAGGGATAGTGAGGGCGAGGCAGGATCCAACCCAAAGGCAAAGCGGTTGCCCGGGAAAGAACTCAGAAGCCCAAGGAGGAGTGGAAGAAACCTCAGGGAAGAATTGAAAAAGGTGGAACCTCACAAAGGCAGCCACAAACTGAACAAAGGCAACAATATGATGAGCCGAGGAGGCAGCAAAATGATCAGCAAGGAGATTATGCTGACGCCAATGCATTTCATTGTACCCGAGGTAGAGGAAGAGGCCGAGGAGGAATCATCACATGTTTTACATGTGGGAAAGATGGACACAAAGCTGTGGATTGTCCAGACAGAAAAATGGACAGAGGAAAAGCTCACGTCACTGAGGCGCAGAGGCGTGATGTTGAAGATGAAGACACTGGAAGTGGGAAGTCATTGATAGTGCATAAGGTCCTTCTGAAACCCGAGAAAGAGGTGGAGGACACAGCGCAAAGATGCAGACTGTTCAAGAACACGTGCAAGACCAAAGGCTGGAAATGCAAGGTCATTGTGGACAGCGGAAGCACTAACAATCTCGTTTCATCTGAGATGGTGGAAAAGCTGGAGCTGACAACAACTAAACACCCGAGCCCATACAAAGTGTCATGGCTGCAGAAAGGACACCAGGTATGTGTTACAAAACAATGCTTGGTTTAATTTAAAATGGGTGAATATAGGGATAAAATTATGTGTGACGTTATACCCATGGATGTCTGTCATGTTTTATTGGGTAGACCATGGCAGTATGATAGAAATGTTGTTCATGATGGGAGGATGAACACATATACCTTGGAGAAGGATGGGAAAACACACACACTACTGCCGATAAAACATAAGGAAGTAAATCCTGAAGTGAGCAACACAATACTTCTCATGAGTGGGAAAGAGCTTCTCACAGAGATGGAGAAGAATGAAGATCCACAATTCTTTGTTGTCAGGAAGCCAAGAATTGTCCTGACAAGCATAAGAGTGGATGAATTGCTGGAGGAGATTCAGGAACTGCTAGGAGAGTTTGTTGATATCATCGTGGACGAACTACCTCGTTCATTACCACCAATGAGGAGTGTGAGTCACCATATTGACCTCACTCCA
Source organism: Picea mariana (assembly GCA_032191745.1). NCBI lineage: Eukaryota > Viridiplantae > Streptophyta > Pinopsida > Pinales > Pinaceae > Picea > Picea mariana. Next base: position 59,893 of record JASDQU010504244.1, on the reverse strand, counting down.
GGAGAAAGTTTTCCAAACAAGGCAGCGTACAGGTTGACACCTCAAGGGAATGAGAAAGTCAAAAGGCAGGTAAAGGCTCTGTTGGACAAAGGACTGGTCAGAGAGAGTCTTAGTCCGTGTGTCGCTCCAATGGTACTAAGTCCGAAGAAGGATGGAGGCTGGAAGATGTGTATAGAATCTAGGGCGATAAACAAAATCACCATCAGGTATAGGTTTCCACTGCTGAGAATGGATGATTTGATGGATTGCCTAAGTGGGGCAAATTACTTCTCAAAGATTGATCTCAAGAGCGGATATCATCAGATCCGAATGAGAGAAGGAGGTGAGTGGAAGACAGCATTCAAAACAAACGAGGGTTTGTACGAATGGCTGGTCATGCCATTTGGGTTGACAAATGTGCCAAGAACATTCATGAGGCTGATGAATGAAGTCCTGCGGGAATTCATTGGCAAATTTGTGGTCGTGTATCTGGACGATATGCTGGTGTTCAGTAAAACCAAGGCCGAGCACTTGAGGCATTTAGCCATTGTGATGAGAAGGCTACAGTAGGAGAAGCTGCTGATAAATTTGAAGAAATGCTCTTTCATGTAGACAAAACTCATTTATTTGGGTTTTGTAATATCGACCAATGACTTGAAGATGGATCCTGAAAAGGTGGAAGTAATCAGGAATTGGCCATCGCCGAGGAATGTTTTTGAGGTAAGGAGCTTTCACGGTTTGGCTAGCTTCTACAGGAAATTCATTCGGAATTTTAGTGGGATTAACGTCGCGATGATGGATATGGTGAAGAAGCGGCATAAAGTTTTTCATTGGACAACAGAGGCTGAGAGAAGCTTCAATCTGTTGAAGCAGAAAATTACAGAGCAACCAATTCTGATGTTGCCTAATTTTCAGAAAACCTTCCAGGTGAAGTGTGATGTGAGCAGGTATGCTATCGAAGGGGTCTTGAGTCAGAATGACAGACCTGTGGCATACTTCAGTGAGAAATTGGATGATGCAAAGCTGAAATACTCCACATACGATAAGGAATTCTATGCCATGATACAGGCATTGAAGAAGTGGAGGCATTACTTGATACCCAAGGAATTTGTACTGTACAGTGACAATCATGCATTGAAATTTATAAGTCAGCAGGAGAAGCTAAATCAGAAGCATGCAAAGTGGGTGGAATATATGCAAAATTTCACATTCATGATCAAACACATTTCAGGGACTGCTAACAAAGAAGCTGACGCTTTGAGCAGGAAATGTTTATTGCTGCAGGAATTCAGAGTCAAGACACTGGGTTTTGAAAATCTGAAAGATATGTATGCAGGTGATGCAGATTTTAGAGAAGCATACGAGGTAGCCGAGAACCCAGTTCTCAGGGATAGGAGTCCATGTATTGAATACCTGATCTAGGATGGATTGCTATTTAAAGGCAATCAATTGTGCATTCCAGATTGCTCTATGAGAGAGAATTTGGTAAAAGAAAAACACAGCGGAGGCTTAGCAGGTCATTTTGGGCATGATAAGACATTCGCCAAGCTGAGCGAATCATATTTCTGGCCGGGCATGCGTGCAGATGTTAAATAGTTTGTTGACAGGTGCAGAATATGTCAACATGCGAAGAGCCGAAAGAAAACACAGGGTTCTATCAGCCATTGCCCATACCTGAGAGGCCATGGGAAGCCATTAGTATGGATTTTGTTTTGGGTTTGCCGAGAACGCAGCGAGGAGTGGATTCCATCTTTGTGGTGGTGGATAGGTTCTTGAAAATGGCACATTTTATACTGTGTCATAAGACCAGTGATGAAACCCACATCGCCAACTTGTTTTTCAAAGAAATCGTTATATTGCATGGATTACCGAGAAGCATAGTCTCGGATCGGGATACAAAGTTCATAGGTCATTTTTGGAGGAAGTTATGGAAGAAGCTGGGGACTGACTTGGCATTCAGTTCTTCTTACCATCTGCAGATAGATGGGAAGACCGAGGTGGTCAATAGAAGCTTAGGGGATCTATTGAGGAGCTTGGTGACAGAGCACCACAGCAGTTGGGATCAGATCCTACCATAGGCAGAATTCGCGTACAACGATTTGGTGAATCAGAGTATAGGTAAGAGCCCGTTTCAAATTTTGTATGGGACACAGCCGAGAGGATTTTCTGAACTCGGGGAGTTGGGACAGGCAGAAACCAGCAGTGCTAGTGCTGAAGAATTCACAGAGGCGATGCAAGAACTTCACACGCAGGTGACGCAGCGACTGCAGAAGTCCAACCAGGAGTATAAGCGCAGAGCCGATCAGAGAAAGAGACAACTTCAGTTTGAAGTTGGGGACATGGTTCTGGAACACCTGAGGAAGGAAAGGTTCCCAAGGGGAACATATAACAAACTCAATATGAAGAAGATTGGGCCATGTAAAATCCTGAATAAATTCGGGGATAATGCGTATGAGCTTGAGTTGCCAGAGGGCATCGGGATATCTTCGATTTTTAATGTTTCGGATTTATACCCTTACAGGGATGCAGAAGCAGACACTGGAACTGAGGAACCAGTGGTCCAGTGGCAGAAGCAATTACCAGTTGCACAGAAGCCTCAGATGGAGTGCATACTAGATAAAAGAATAGGCAGGAAGACCAGGAGAAAGCAGTATTTTGAATACCTGGTAAAATGGAAGAATCACCCAGTGGAGGATGCCAGTTGGGAGACTAAAGCGATGATACAAAAGCATGGGCAGACTGTGCAGGAGCTCATGTACAGGAGCCCATGAAATATTTTGAGCAGAGGAGTATGATGCAAGAGCATCCACACCTCATCAAGCGATCCAGCGTGTGGAAAAAGAAAATACAGCTGGATAGTGCCAGCACACATATTTTGAAATACCTGAAATTTGTTGCGCCGCCCTTTGAATGAGGCATTCATGAGGAAGCGCACTCGTAATGTATTGTAGATAGGAAGGCATTTATTAGTTTTAATGCTGTTAGATAGAAATTAATGGTAGATTTGATAGTTTCAGTTTTCGAGAGGGAAAATGTATATAGAGACCCTCCCTTTGCACATTGTTTTATTATCAAGCATTCATAGCCGGAGCAAGAAGAAGAAGGAGAGAAAAGAGATAAATTGTGAGCAGAATCCCCATGTACAGACATTGAATTAATAGGAAAACTTTGATTCAATTCCATGGATGTGATTATTCTCTATGTGTTATTGATATTATGTTGTTGCATATTTGCTTCTTGTTATGCCTTTGTTTTGTATGCTATGTATGTGATTTCATGGTAGGTTCGAAATTTGAGAGATTGAGAGAATAAGTTTCAATTGTTTCTCTGTCTGAGCTGAGAGATTCCTGCATAGAGTGCAGTTGAATTCCTCTGCATAGAGTGCATTGAGGAGGCTAGGCAGTTGAGCTCTTATTCTCATCAGCCCAGAAATTGAATTGGGTCATCGAAGCCGTGCAGGAGAAGTGCAGGCTGAACAGAAGTCTCAGTAGCAAGTTTGAGAGGAGGAAGGCAGGGGTTGTTGTGACCGTGAGTGCACAAGACCTGAAAGAATTCGACACTTTGAGAGCTGTGGAAGGTCGAACACGAAGTGTGCGCAAAGGATCTCTGAAGGAGTCAGAGGAATTGAGCTCGGGAGGGATAGTTCCTTCATGCTACCGCGGGAACATACCCAGGAGAAGTTCCAAACAGATTGGAGCTTAGGAGCAGGGGAAAACATCAAGGAGAAGAAGCGACGACTAGGATTCAAGGGAGGAAATTGCGAAATCCAGTGGATTGTTGGATCGTGGGAAAGTTGCGGGGAAGTTAACCCATAGGTGCAGGAAGGACCGAAGCCCATCAGGGTTCGTCATTCGGCGTTTGGCGAGGCAAGAGTTCCTCACCCTTTGAAATCGTGAGTAGCGATTTCCCGATTTAACGGGAGCCATCGATCGGAGTAGGGACGCGTGGCAACAGATTCCGCGAGGTCAAGATTCGGCATTCGACGATTTTCATTACAAAGGATTTGGATTAGTGAAATCGCGATCCCGCGATTCCCGATCGCACGAGAGAAGGAAGGGACGTGGCGAGTGGAACCACGAGATACAGTGGAGGACAGGTGGCGCGGTCACGGGGAATCGACACCTCGGTACTCAGGGTTCGAAAATACAGAGGGTTGATATCGCGAGTGGCGATATCCCGAGAGGGAAATCCCCGACGAGTGAAGGCGTTGAACATTGACCATCGGAGCTTGGGGTTCAAGATTTTGAGTGGCACAAGAATGTGTTTGCAGGATCAGTGAACGCGCGAAAGCCGATCTCCCGATTAGCGAAAGGAAGATTGCATAAGAGATTCCTGTGGGAATAGAACTCCCGACGTGGGAGTTGGAAGAGTCTTTGACTCTTCGGGCCTGTTACAGGAGGTCCTAGTGAGAACGGGTTGCCGCCGAGGGTGACTTGCGTCACAACCCATAACTTCAACAACTCATTGATTAGAGGGTCAATATATACGTTCATATATTTAACTTAGTACCTACCTAATTGGTTCAACTTATTTCATGATTAATTATACTTATCTAGATGTCATGATATATAAAATAAATAATTACCATGCATGAAACAAAGAAATGAAATATTTTGTCATGCTTTAAAGAAAATAAAAGATAATTAAATACCTGGAACAATCCTTGCCAACATTTTGTGCTCTCTCTTGATCGACATCCAAGGAGGAAGGTTATTGTTTATAACAAAACCAGGCCACACTGAGTATGTAGAACGAAGCTCTCCAAATGTATTGACACCATTAGCTGCCAACGAAAGTCTAACAATATGAGGTTCTTCTTTAAAAATTGGCCACTTTTCTTCCATTTAGCTCAATGCAGAACCATCTGTAGGCATTCGAAGAACATCATCTCGACTTCTATTCTTTGCATGTAAATCCATAAACTGTGCTATACTTTGGCACCTGAACAACCGCTGAAAATGTGGAATTATCGGAGTATAATGAAGAACTTTGTGAGACACCTTCTTTGATGCTTTATCGATTTGATATATACTTATTTGACATTGTGGGCATTCATTTTATAATGCATATTGTCCATAATATATGATATGATCATCAGGACATGCATCAATAGCCTGATAGTCCATTCCAATTTCTTTCA
>JASDQU010504244.1:0-22074 GCA_032191745.1 Picea mariana | reverse complement strand
TATCTATCAACATTAATCAAAATCATTATAATTGTCATCTAATTTTAAGAATCTAAATGAATCGATAAATACAAACTACAAGAACCATTAATCATATCTAACAACTTGAACAATATTAATATAAAATTCTGTGAATATAAAGCTATTAATAAATCAGTTCATATCCAACAGTCTAACACCAAGCCATTCAGTTGATGTGATAATTGTTCATTTCCCAAGTTATCTACATTCCAAGATAAGGAATTATGAAGATGAAAATAGAAACAATATTCTAAGTTCCCAATTGTTTTAGAAACAACCATTGCATTAAAAGAAATATTTTATATTTCAACTTTCTTTTATTCAACAAGTAAGGTGGGAAAGATTTTTAATGTTCAAACTTTTATTTTCTATTTATAACAACCACCTATTTTCGAGCTCCCCCTTTTTAAGAATAGATATTGAGGGACAATGAATTTCTTAAATAATTCTTTTTCAGTTAGTTTTTTTTTTTTTTAAATAACAAATCAATCAACGAACAGTTAAAGGTTGAAATAACCATGATTCTCAGTTGTAGTGTGCAGTTAATTAGTGAACAACTACTAATGAAGATAGAAAGAATAGGTTCTCTATTAAATCATTCAATTTTTGCACTTATAAGTAAGAAAATCCAAATCTGAGATGACAACTAAACTATGATTTATATCGTTATATATCAAGGAAATATCGATACATCATTATCTTCAAAAATGATGACATAGATGCCTTCGTTTAATAAAGGAACAGATAGGATCATCATAGCAAAAGCATTTTAATTTTGTAGTTAAATAATTGATATAAGGGAAACAACCGTCAAATTCCATTTTTAGAACTTACTGCAAAAAATCCTGTCATTCCAATTGTCGTTCTACTTAATTAATAAAATCCATCGCCCTTCATGTTGTCACATAGTCAGAATCTCTTTTTTTTTTTGCCATAACAAAATGAGGTTACTTCCATGTGCAGGGAGGGAGAATTACTGCGAGGTGGTAAAATTTAGAGGTAAAACTGAACATAATAGAACCCCATAACGGTTGTCCCAAATGTGAGAGGTGGCAGTGTAAGTAATGGTGAATTTACCATGACTTTAAGGCATTACATTACACCAAGGGGAAAATGAAAAATGTTGTTCTAGCAACATAGTCATCACAAGGTAAAAACGTATAAAGGAACACCCACCAAACGCAGGTAAAGGGGCAAGCTTGATAAAACAGGGTTGTATGTATGAATGGAGGGTGGAGACACTTGCCAAAACAAGAGAGGAGCACACAGGTCAAATCCTGCCTTTAATCGATAATGGTTTAGGGTCAAATTCTCCATCAAAGATGAAGGTGCCGAGTATAAATGGCCATTACCCAAGAGCATGCAGAAACGAATTTGCCAAAAACAATTTTTTCAGTAACAATTTACCAAAACAAAATTGCCAGAAACAGATTTCACAGTAACCATTTACAAAACCGAAATTGCCAGGAAAGAGTTTTTCAGTAACAAATTTACAAAAGCAAATTGCCAGAAACAAATTTACAACACCTTACAAAAACGAAATTGCCAGAAAAGAGTTTTTCAGTAACAAATTTAACAAGGAAAATTGCCAGAAACAAATTTACAGTAACTATTTACAAAATGAAATTGTCAGGAAAGAGTTTTTGAGTAACAAATTTACAAAGGCAAATTGCCGGAAAGAAATTTACAGCAACACTTTAAAAAAAATGAAATTGGCAGAAAAGAGTTTTTCAATAAGACATTACATAGTGAATTTCGCAATTCATGGGATGGAGACGCAAGGCTAGAGTTTACTCAGAAATTTTACATAGTAAAATTTTTACAGCAATGATAATTACACAATAAATTTAAGCCTAGAGTGGCCATTAATAAACAGAGCAGAGCTAAACTTTTCACCCATCACACAATGGAATCGATGAAGGCTGATAATTTCTCACCCAATCCGAATTACAACGGCCAAGTTACCCCATCTTACAACAGTTACACATCTAACATCGCTGAAGTAAATAAATAGAGAAAAACCATTCTATCCAACGTGATCCAAACACAAATTGAAGTTAAATATTCTTTCATCCAGATTACCAATATATAAAGTGGACAACAGTAAGAGAATGATAGGGCCCTAAGGATAACTCATCGAAGGCATCGCAGGGATTCTATCAGTTGGGGGTGCAGAAACTAAACAACAAGGAAGCAAGATAATCTTACGCGGAGGCCATGTTGAAGGATGCAAGTCATCAATCTAGCAAGGACATCAGCAGAGGGAGATGGCTAAAGGTTCTCCTTCGCATCACCATTCTCGCATAGAAAAGTAGGGCATTGAGATCCATAGGTCTTTTAACGCTAAGGCGACGATCGTAGATTAGGCTCAAGGCCGACTGCTTAGGCGAGGACTAGCGTGCTAGGGATGAAAGGCATACAATTGCATAGGTCATAGTCAAACCACAAGGTTGTCGAGTCATGCGCGGTGAAGGCCACAGGAAGTCAATCAACCCAACAATGAACTAGGCTAAGAAAGAGGGGTCCGCTATCAATCTAACATCTAATCAATTTACAAACAATATGCAGATCCAAGCATAAGTCCTAATGCATTATAATCTATATAATAGAAGAGCGTACCATTTACTGATATCTCACTTCGAATGATGTCCCGCGCTCCTTGCGACTCCTACTCATCGATCGTTGAGACCTCACCGGTACCTCCCAGCCAATGCTAAGGGTACTCTTCTTCCCTTTTAGCCCCCCAAGCCGCAAAGGGGCCACACACGCTATCCAGAGGTTACGTCTAGCTCCCAGCTTTCCTCGCAAGGCCGAGCTACCACTCCTCTCCGAGATGGGTATCCCAACTCCCACAAGTAAATCCATCAAGTTGATATTTCTGCAGCGTAACATTACGCAAACAAAAGATGATCTTTACTCCTTCTCCTTCCTTCATTATAGAGAATTTCCCACTTCTTTCTTTCCTAAAATCTCATTGAACTAAAGTTTTTAAAATAAATTCCTAAAAATTCTTCTCCATACAAGTGCCCATCATCCCCTACATTCCTCCATTAATTAATTTCTCTAATTAATTAAATATCTTTATTTCCCTCACCCACCTAGAGTTACTCCTAGAATCACTCATAGGTGTCCCTAGATTCCCTTGCAGATTTTTAACGCTTTCCCTATTATGAAATTTCTAATTCAATTTAAAATTAGAAAGCTCTTAAATGTGGATTCCTTACTAAGTTGACTTCCCTCTTTTTCCCTTAAGTTCCCCTTTTTCCTTTTTATATTACCTGCTTTCCCTAGTTTCCTATTTTTTTTATTTTCCCTCTTTCCCCTTTTTCTTAGAACTCAAAAAGGTAGGTGTGGATTTTAACCCCTTTTCCCTTTTATCATTAATTGAGTATCTTCTTAAATTATCAAAAGATAAATAATTAGTTCCCTCTTTACATTTTATATCCACATATTTTATTTCTTAAGAATAATTTAATTTCTTACTCCCTTCATGGTACAAAATTTTATGAAGATCATAATTATTATTTAAGTGGTTTTTAATTTAAATTTTATTATTTTATTTTATTTTGTCTATTTATTTTATTATTATTGTATTTTTCTATTTTATTTTTTTTAAAGGTAGACAAAATTTTACCCCAAGCAAAATTTTAGACTTAGAACTTAGATTCTGTACTGAGTGACATTTAATTAGGGAGATTGCTTTAAAATTTCTTAACATGTCATTTGTCTTAGGGCCATCTAGGTTCATCCCTCTATCATCATCAATGCAACATGCCCTTCAGGATGCACTAGGTGCTCCAACGATGACACTCGCCTCATTTGTTCCTTTGCACGACGTGCCCTTCAGGATGCACTACGTGCTCCAAGGGTGCCACTCGCCTCTTGACTGATTGGTAGACATCAATAACCCCTGGAGTCAATACTCCACCAGGTGAACTTGTGGGAGACTAACGGATTCTAAGGAATAAGGCCCCCAGCTTATTGCGCACCCCTTAGAATCGTCGTGAGCAACTGTCGCAGTATGCCCTCTGGGAAAATTGTCCAAAATCATCCAGTAAACACAGCTCCTTGATCGGATATAATCCTCTTAAGCACGCCATGCAGCCTCACAATCTCACTCATGAAAACTTTAGCTATGTCAGGTGCCTGATACGTCCTATGCACAGGAATAAAGTGAGAACTCTTCATCAGAGTGTCTACTACTATGAAAATCAAGTCATGTCTCCTTGGCGTCAATGGCAATCCAAAAATAAAATCCATCAAAATAACCTCCCATTTCGATTCGAGAATGGCATGTGGTTGTAGTAATCCTGTTGGGTGTCTATGTTAAGCTTTTACCTGCTGACATTCTAGACATTTGGCCACATAGTTGACTATGTTGGCCTTCATTCCCTTCTATAAGAACAAGGGTTTAAGGTCTACCCTCATCTTCGTGACTATCGGATGAGCGATGTATACCGCTCTATGAGCCTCACTTTGGATCAACATTCTCAACTCATCGTTGGGCGGTACGTAGATCCAACATTTAAACCTTAATAAGCCATCACTATCAAATGAAAACCCTCAAATCATGATACCATCATTGTGTTTTGTCCGATAATACCCTCAACCTCTTTGTACCAGTCATCGTCACGCTGTAAAGTTAGAATCCTTTCACGTATATTCGTCTGAAGAGGCAGTATCGAAAAGATGTGTGGTCTTCGACTCAATGCATCCACCACTTGGTTCACTGTTCCTTTTATGTAAGTAATCTCAAAGTTGTACTCGCTAAGAAATTCCAACCAACGTCAATGTCGTGCATTCAGGTCACTTTGCGTAAATACGTGTTGTAGTCCATAATGGCCAGTATTTAGTTCAAATTTTTGTCCAACAAGGTAATGTCTCTAAACCTTCAAGGCATATACAATGGCTAATAACTCCAAATCATGCGTCGCGTAGTTCTCCCCATGCCTTCTCAGTTTCCTCGAAATGTAAGCAATCACCCATCCGTCTTGCATCAATACTCCACCTAAGCCTTCCTTGGATGCGTGCATACCAAGAAATCCGCGTCTATGTCAGGGACATTTAGTATTGCTTTTGTTGTCAACAATTCCTTGACCCTCCGAAATGCTTCCATGCATTTCTCGGTCCAAACAAACTTCTTGTTTTTTTTCTGCAATTTTGTGATCGGATTTTCTATGTTCAAAAAATCCTCGACGAAGCATCAATAGTATCCTTCTAAACCCAAGAAGCTACGCACTTCCGGTACATTTTTCAGCGCAGGACTTCCATAATAGCCTCGACCTTTGCTGGATCCATAGTGATGCCTTCACCGGAGATGACATGCCCCAAGTAGTGAATCCTCGATTGATAAAATGAGCATTTGGACAACTTCCCATACAAATTGTGGTCTCTCAAACTCTCTATTACCAAGCACAAGTGCTCATCATGCTCCTCCATCGTTCGAGAGTAAATCAAAATATCGTCAATGAATACTTGGACAAAGTTGTCCAAGCACCCGCGGAACACCCCGTTCATCAAACTCATAAATACCCCTGGGGCGTTTTTCAGTCCAAAGGGTAAAATAGTAAACTTGCAATGTCCAAACCGTGTCTTAAAGGTGGTTTTAGAGACGTCATCATCCTTGATCTGTAACTGGTGATACCCTGATCGCAAATCGATCTTGGAGAACACTGTCGCACCCTTCATTTGAGCAAACAGGTCATCAATTCTAGGTAATGGATATTGATTCTTGATCATAGCTTTGTTTAGTTGACGGTAGTCAATGCAAAGCCTCCATGATCCATCCTTCTTTCGTATGAAAATAATAGGTGCACCCCATGGTGACACACTAGAATGTATTAGTACCAAGTCCAACAACTCCTTCAGTTGCATTTTCAACTCTTGTAACTCTGGGTTCGACATCCGATAAGGCATTCTTGCTATCAGTTTAGTCCATAGTTTTAGGTCTATCGTAAACTCCAATTCCCTCTCTGGCGGAATCCCAGGTAACTCCTCCAGAAATACGTCCGCAAACTCTCTCACCACCAAAAGGTGTTCTAGACCTTCTGCTACTCCCTTTTCATTTAACGCAAGGATCGCATAAAGCTTCCACCCCTTGTGCATACTCTTCCGTAGTTGTAAGGAAGAGATGAACCTTAGGTAAACTCCTTGGTTCCATCCTACAATCACACGTCTATGTCCCTCGTCATCGACCAAACTCAACCGTTTTGTCTTACAGTTGAGTATTGCCTCATGCGATTCCAACCAGTCCATACCAATATTGACATCATAAGATCCTAGGATTGTGACATATAGGTTGGTCCTGGTGACAAACTCTCCCAGGTTAAGGACACAGCCTATAACCTTTCCTCCAATCTTCTATTTAGCTCCTGAAGCCATCTCCACGAAGCTAAACTCATCCTATTTGACTTCCTTTACCTTAATCCTTTTTAGCGCTGCACCAAAAATGAAACTCTCAGTAGCACCAGGATATATAAAAATACAAAGGGTCTAGTCAGCGACGGTACCTGTTGTCTTGAGAATAGTCGACTGATGCTATGCCTGGCAGTTATTCACCGCCACATGAATCCGATGGGCCTTGCCCATATCTCCCATGGTAGTGGGTCCGACTGATCTGGATGCTCTGGTCCTCTTCACAGGGCATTTGTGATGGTAGTGTGGCTCCCCACACGTCCAACACCCCTTCTTTGGCCTAGAAGTCCTATCACCCGAAGTAGAAAATGATGGCCCACCGGCCTGGAACCCTGGTCTGTTTTGCTGAACAGGACTAAACTGTTGTTGCTGCGGGCGACGTTGTTATTGATGTTGTGGTCCTCGATAAGGTGTCTGCTACTAAGGTGTCAGACATCATGATGTAATGAAAGTGGATTCCCTCTGGAAGCCACGATATCCCGACATGTGTCTGACTGGTGTTTGATGCTGCTGTGCTCTAGGTGAAACCTTCCCTGTTGGTCTCCCTGGGATCCTTGTCTGACCCCCGCTGATAAGCTCCTCCTCTGATATGAGGGCCTTCTTGACAACATCATGCAAGGTTTGAGACATCAAAATCCTAACCTTTGCATGTAGGTTTCCATTAAGGCTGAAAACGAACATGTTGACCTTAAGTTTCTCAGTGTTAAGTTGTGGAGCATACCAAAGCAGCTCCATAAAATGGGCCTCGTACTTGGGCATCGTACAACCTCCCTATCGTAATGCGTTAAACTCATTGAGTTGATGCTCAATGAATTCCTCTGAAAGGTACCTCTCTTGGAACAGTTCCTCAAACAACTCCCATGACAACTCTTTGATGACCATGTTTAGCTATGGTAGGAGTGTCTTCTACCATAGAAGAGCGCTCCCCTTCAGTTTAAAGACCGCCATGTGGACCTTCATGTTGGAGGTATAATCATGAAGTGTGAAGCACATCACTATGTTCCCCAACCATGCCTTGACAACTGCACCATCCGGGGCACCAAAGAACTTGAGAAATTTGACCTTCTTGAGTTCACAGTGAATGCTACCCGTAACAGATGGTGCACATGATAGAACCTCAATGGGTTCTGATGCCCTGGCCTCATCTCTGTCCAAACGTCTGATCAGTGCCTCGGACATGCATTGAAAAGATCTCATCATTCCAACAACATCACAAATCGCTATCTTCTCCTGTTTGAGAACCTACTCGTCTCCCTGAGGATTAGACCCCTCAGGCATGGATGCTACTGGAGGCGACACGCCTCCTCCCTTTGAACCCTGTCGTCTACCTTTACGGCGTCCTCTAACCATGATTACCTACACACACACAAGACAACTCGATCAACAATAGTATAATCAATTATCTCAATGAAATCCGTAGTGATCCCAAGTCATGGGTTTAACTTGGCTCTGATACCATATGTAACGAACCTCCAGTTCATCATGACATCAACCTCTCAAAGCATGTGCAAATTTTTTTTGTGTGTGCATGTGAACAACGGTAATAAAGACATCATAATCTATGTCACAGCATGATGACGGTCATGACGCATGCAATTGCAACAACAACATGAAGACCTAAGACACACATTAGGCATCTAGAAGCAATGAATGAAAATCAACTGGAAAATACAAGACAAACTACCTGACCGTCCTACCCTGTAATGGTTAGGACCTCCAAGACACATAAGCAACGCTCAAGCCCAGGTTCCCATCGATTTTCACCATTTAAGGTCTCAGGGTTGGTGACTGTTCTGAGCAACAAGGAGGCATCTACATCTAGGTCGACACAAGCAGACCAAGCACATAAAAAGTTTACAACCCAGTACAACATTAATTGAATGAACAACCACACCCTTAATAGGAAGCGCAAGCTAAAAAAACCGACTTCGTCAACACTTGTCATTACACAGTGCTAAAGGTCAAATTTATGATTTAAATAGGCCTTCAAAGTAGACCCAAAAACCAGTCTCAATTCCATTAGACAATATTTGCCAACCGAACTTAACATGGATTACGACTGAAATGAGCGTGTCTGAGTTAGAAATAGGTGATAATTATATATCCATTTAACATCAATTTCACATATAACCTAACAAATCTAGATTACTCAATAATCACAACTCTAAAATTTACAATTCAACATTATCTATCAACATTAATCAAAATCATTATAATTGTCATCTAGTTTTAAGAATCTAAATGAATCGATAAATACAAACTACAAGAACCATTAATCATATCTAACAACTTTAGCAGTATTAATATAAAATTCTGTTAATAGAAAACTATTAATAAATCAGTTCATATCCAATGGTATAACACCAAGCCATTCAGTTGTTGCGATAATTGTTCATTTCCCAAGTTACCTACATTCTAAGGTAAGGAATTACAAAGACGAAAATAGAAACAATATTCTAAGCTCCCAATTGTTTTAGAAACAATTGTTGCATTAAAAGAAATATTTTATATTTCAACTTTCTTTTATTCAACAAGTAAGGTGGGAAAGATTTTGAATGTTCAAACTTTTATCTTCTGTTTATAACAACCACCTATTTTTGAGCACCCCCTTTTTAACAATAGAGATTGAAGGACAATGAATTTCTTAAATAATTCCTTTTCAATTTGTTTTTTTTTTTTTGTTTTTTTTTTTAAATAACAAATCAATCCATGAACAGTTAAAGGCTGAAATAACCATGACTCTCAGTTGTAGTGTGCAGTTAGTTAGTGAACAATTACTAATGAAGATACTAGGAATAGGTGCTTTATTGAGTCGTTCAAGTTTTGCACTTATAAGTAAGGAAATCCAAATCTGAGACTACAACTAAACTATGATTTATATCGTTATATCTCAAGGTAGTATCGATATGTAAACTAAGGAACAGATAGGATCATCATAGCAAAAACATTTCAAGTTTGTAGTTAAATAATTGATATAAGGGAAACAACCGTCAACTTCCATTTTTAGAACTTACTGCAAAAATTCTTGTCATTCTAATTGTCGTTCTACTTAACCAATAAAATCTATCGCCCTTCATGCTGTGACTTAGTCAGAATCTCTATTTTTTTTTGCCATAACAAAATGAGGTTACTGCCATGTGTAGGAAGGGAGAATGACTGCGAGGTGGTAAAATTTAGAGGTAAAACTGAACGTAATAGAACCCCATAACGGTTGTCCCAGAGGTGAGAGGTGGCAGTGTAAGTAATGGTGAATTTACCATGACTGTAAGGCAATACATTACACCAAGGGGCAAACGAAATACGTTGTTTTAGCAACACAGTCATCACAAGGTAAAAACACAGAAAGGAATGCCCACCAAATGGAAGGAAAGGGGTGATCTTGATAAAATGGGGTTGTATGAATGAATGGAGGGTGAAGACACTTGCCAAAACAAGAGAGGAGCACACAAGTCGAATCTCGCCTTTAATCAATAATGGCTCAGGGTCGAAGTCTCTGTCAAAGATGAAGGCGCTGAGTTTAAATGGCCATTACCCAAGAGCATGCAGAAACAAATTTGCCAAAAACAAATTTTTCAGTAACAATTTACCAAAACAAAATTGCTAGAAACAGATTTCACAGTAACCATTTACAAAAATGAAATTGCCAGGAAAGATTTTTTGAGTCACAAATTTACAAAGGCAAATTGTCGGAAACAAATTTACAACAACACTTTACAAAAAGGAAATTGCCAGAAATAAGTTTTTCACTAACAAATTTACCAAGGCAAATTGCCAGAAACAAATTTACAGTAACAATTTACAAAACAAAATTGCCAAGAAAGAGTTTTTCAGTAACAAATTTACAAAGGCAAATTTCCGGAAACAAATTTACAGCAACACTTTGAAAAAAATGAAATTACCAAAAAAGATTTTTTCAGTAAGACATTACACAGTGAATTCGGCATTCAAGGGATGGAGACACAAGGCTAGAGTTTACTCAAAAATTTTACACAGTAAATTTTTTACAGCAATGATAGTTACACAATAAAATTTTTCCAGTGAAATGAGGAAGGAAAAAGGCGAGAGTGGCCATTAATAAACAACGCTGAGCTAAACTTTTAACCCATCGCACAACGAAATCGATGAAGGATGATTATTTCTCACCCAATCCAAATTACAACGGCCAAGTTACCCCATTTTCCCCATTTTACAGCAACTACCCATCTAACATCATTGAAGTAAATAAATAGAGAAAAACCATTCTATTCAATGTGATCCAAATGAAGATTGAAGTTAAATATTCTTTCGTCCAGATTACCAAGATATAAAGCAGACAATAGTAAGAGAATGTTAGAGCCCTAAGGATAACTCATCGAAGGGATCGCAAGGATTCTATCAGTCTAGGTGCAAAAAATAAACAACAAGGAATCAAGATAATCCAATGCGGAGGCTATGCTTAAGGACACAAGTCATCAATCTGGCAAGGACATCAACAGAGGGAGATAGCTAAAGGTTGGCCTTCGCATCACCATCCTTGCACAGAAAAGCAAGGCGTTGAGATCCATAGATCTTTTAATGCTAAGGTGACAACCGTAGATCAGGCTTCTAACCGACTACTCAGGCAAGGATTGGCGTGCTAGGGACGAAAGGCATACAATCGCATAGGTCACAGTCAAACCATAGGGTTGTCGAGTCATGTGGGGTGAAGGCCACGGGAAATCAATTAACCCAACAATCAACTAGGATAAGAGAGAGGGGTATGCTATCAATCTAACATCTAATCCATTTACAAACAATATGCAGATCCAAGCATAAGTCCTAATGAATTCTACTCTATATAATATAAGAGTGTACTGTTGCTTGATATCCCGATTCGAATGATGTCTCGCGCTCGTTGCGACTCACGTTCATCGACCGTCGAGAACACATTGGTACCTCGCAGCCAATGCTAGGGGTACTCTTCTTCCCCCTTATCCCCTCGAGTCACAAATGGGCCACACATGCCATCTATAGGTTACGTCTAGCTCCCAGCTCGCCTCATAAGGCCGAGCTACCACTCCTTTCCGAGATGGGTATCCCGACTCCCACAAGTAAATCAGTCAAGTTTATACTTCTATAGCATAACATTACGCAAATAGAAGATGATTTTTAGTCCTTCTCCTTCCTTCATTATATAGAGTTTCCCACTTCTTTCTTTCCTAAAATCTCATTTAATTAAAGTTTTTAAAATAAATTCCTAAAAATTCTTCTCCGTACAAGTGTCCCTCATCCCCTACATTCCTCCATTAATTAATTTATCTAATTAAGTAAATCTCTTTATTTCCCTCACCCACCTAGAGTTACTCCTAGAATCACTCCTAGGTGTCCCTAGATTCCCTTACAGTTTTTAAGGCTTTCCCTATTATGAAATTACTAATTCAGTTTAAAATTAGAAAGCTCTTAAATGTGGATTCCTTACTAAGTTTACTTCCTGCTTTTTCCCTTAAGTTCCCCTTTTCCCTTTTTATGTTACCTTCTTTCCCTAGTTTCCTATTTTTTTTATTTTCCCTCTTTCCCCTTTTTCTTAGAACTCCAAAAGGAAGGTGTGGATTTCAACCCCTTTTCCCTTTTATCATTAATTTAGTATCTTCTTAAACTATCAAAAGAGAAATAATTAACTCCCTTCATGGTACAAAATTTTATGAAGATCATAATTATTATTTAAGTGGTTTTTAATTTAAATTTTATTATTTTATTTTATTTTGTCTATTTATTTTATTATTATTATTATTATTTTAAAGGTAGACAAAATTTTACCCCTAACATAATTTTAGACTTAAAGCTTAGATTTCGTACTGGGTGACATTTAATTAGGGAGATTGCTTTAAAATTTCTTAACATGCCATTTGTCTTAGGGCCATCTAGGTACATCCCTCTATCATCATCAATGCAATGTGCTCTTTAGGATGCACTACATGCTCCAAGGGTGCCACTCGCATCTTGACTAATTGGTAGACATCAATAACCCCTGGAGTCAACACTCCGCTAGGTGAACTTGTGGGAGATTAAGGGATTCTAAGGAATAAGGCCCCCGCCTTATTGCATGTCCCTTAGAATCATCGTGAGCGACTATCACAGTCGNTGCCACTCGCATCTTGACTAATTGGTAGACATCAATAACCCCTGGAGTCAACACTCCGCTAGGTGAACTTGTGGGAGATTAAGGGATTCTAAGGAATAAGGCCCCCGCCTTATTGCATGTCCCTTAGAATCATCGTGAGCGACTATCACAGTCTGTCCTCACAACATCGTTGGTCCTCTCAAACTAGGTAATCGTTAACCTATAGTTCGAGCCACGACGACAGTGCTAGTAGGATGTGGTAGGGCTGCTATCCACACCTCTCCCTCAACATCTCTGGTAGTCATGTGCGACCCTTTTACTTTATATGTGAGTCTGGTCGGTAGGCTATCGTCAGCTTGCATCATCAACAAATCATGTTAGAACATATACACATCATATCATCTAATCAGATTCACTAATATTACAGTAAAACAATCAAACCCCAATAGCACATTGACTGACTCAATCCGGAGTCCAAGGGGTTCCATCGATGCCTCTGCATCCTCATGGTCCAAAACCCTGCACACTCAGTAAAACTGAGTCAATAGCGCCTGTCTATGTGGATGTAGTAAAACAACATGTCATTAACCCATAACGCATTGTAATCAAAGTCAAAAGTTCTAATAGCATAATAATCCGGATCACTTGTGAGCAACTGTCCTCAAAGAATAAGTTTTCTCAGTGCGCTACAGTGGGATGTTACAACAAACGTTAAAAAACAATTTAAAAACAAAATGGAAAAAGAAGATTAAAAAAAATAAAATTGATTAAAAATAAATAAAATAAAATAAAACACACACACACAGACACACACACACACACATATATATAATAAAAAGAAATAAACCTATAAACAATTAACATTAAGAAAACATAAATACACACACAAAGATGGGAATATTGTTGGAGATAGGATCTCAAAAGATAGAGTTCGGTTAGAGTGACGAATCTAAATTATTTCAGTAATCCAAAATGCGCACATTATAGAATATAATCATGAATTATGAACCTAAACTTTTCTATTTTCACTGTTTTCTCTTAGATTTTGTATAATGATAAACTTCACTATTTATTGAATAAATGGTTAATATACTACTTTGAAACATTTTTTATTTTTTTAAGAGGCTAGAAATAAAATAAAAAATAACACTTTGGTTTCTCAATAAAGGAGTACTATGTAAATGACTCAACAACGCTTATGAATTCCATAGGCATTTAACTATGTATTTTTTAATATATATAAGGGGGAGAACCATCTTTTCCCTTCTTACAACCTTTTTGATATATATTAAAAACATATTAACTCATTTTTAATGTTTTTTTGTTAAATTATTATTTTATTTTTTTATAGATTCAATGCTTATATATTTTTAAGGAGGACATGGATTCTATATCAACAAGTGGTGTACTTAGGGAGGAGGATAATAATGGTGCTACTAAGGATGGATCACCTCAAGAAGTATGGATCACAGGAGTCAAACAATGTTGATTTTTTAGGTTATAACTTTAACAATATTATCATTTTAAGTAAAAAGTTTAAAGGGAACTATTACCAATCCATTTTCCTAATTTTGGGATTGATTTTAAAATTTTTATTACAATGGTACAAGTTATTAATAATATGGTTTCAAATGTAATATTAATTATGAAAAAGATAGAAGAAGATTATTTGTAACACTACTTTTTGATTCAGAGATTGATTTAAATATTTTGGTTGCAACAATACTACTAACTAGGGTGATGGTTTTAAATAAGTTTTAATTATAACCTTTAAAAATATATAGGTAAGGTATAACTCATTTATGATTCAAGGGTTTATTTTGATTCTTTCGTTAGCAACATTACAAGTGATGGTTATGAAAAGTTGTAATTTTAACCCCAAAAAGAAAACAAGTGTGGTTTGTGGAATCATTTTTCGATTCAGGGGTTTATTTAATACATTTGATACAAAATATGAGTTATTAGCACTAGAGCTCTCATTTTGAGGTCACGTTTCTCATTAAATTTGTAACTATGTTATCCCACAACTAAGGATTGCTAAACATCACTTCACATGTATCTAATTGCACAACTTCACATTCTACTTCATCAACATAATCAACATAAATGGAAAACCTGATAGTGCATTTGTTTGTGATTCTAGTGACACATTTTTCTTGGATCTGGTCCATTAAACATGACTATAATAGATCCACAATATCTAGACAAAGCTAAACTACTAAGGTTTCAAGAATCAAACTACATTAATAACAATTGTTGGCATTTACCATTTGGTTCTCCACTTTAAATTTGATTTGGAATGTACTTTTTGTCTCCACTAGCAATTGATTAATGCATTATTTTATGATATATGGTTTCATCCACATCATAGGTGATTTCTACCTCTATCTTGTTTGTCTTAGTAGATGCATTTTATCCTTTTAAATATTTGTACCATTTTAGGTGTAATTATGAAGGGATTTTTTTAGCAATTCTCTTCTATGTTCCCATCTATATCATAATGTTTGCAATTACTATTCAAATACTTTTCCTTTTGGGTTGTGGATTCAATCATTTTGCAATTCTCTTTGATATTTGCTTCAGAGCCTTTGCACGATTTCTCATTTCTAATTTCCAACTCAATGTAGATATATTTTTTGTTCACATCATCTATTATTTTTCTCATAGGGAGTTGTAATTACTTATGAATATCACTTGATAATACTGCAAGGGACTTCACCACTACCCCAAGCACTACCAAAGAGATACACAACCTAATAACTTACTTTCAAAATTCATGCATTGATTGTCAAGCACCTTATGTGTATTCTTGTCAAAGGTACTATTTTATAAGGTGTTAATCTTCGTACCAACAAATATTTTGGGCATGAAAATTCACCTATTGGATAATTCTCCATGTTTTATTTACAAAAAAGATTCACCAACCCTATAGCATAAATGTGTTTTATTCTAAAAATTACCATGTTTTCTTAGAATACATATAAAATACTTAGAAATTTGAATATTTTTACAAAAATATTGCCAAACATTATATGGTTGATATTTTTAAAATTACTAAAATTTATGAAGGTTTCTACATTTTAAGATAAGTCTGGATCATTAAATTTTTTCTTTCTTCATAGTCAATAGGATACAATTGTGATTTCAACAATGCATTTAAATCATTCCATCTTTGATCATGTGATGTTTAGCTAACATTAGTGCATCTACAAATATTTTCCACCATAATAGAGCATATCCAACCATATTCAAATGAAAAAAAGAGATATGTCATGCTCCTTTGATTAGATAAAAGACAAAATAAACCTCTAATTCCTTCAACTAACTATTCAAATTTTCAACATTACGTTGAACCTCATAAGTTGGTATTTCAAGTTTCTCTTCGACATAAAATGGAACATTAAAAAATGAAGGAAGAAAGTTCTTATTACCAAAAACCTTAATGATTCTTTCCTTTGAAACCTTCTTGACTAGCCTTTTCTTATTCATTCTAAGTATTTGCAAAGTCTCTTTCCATATCCTTTATTACTAATAGTAATAAGAGACAATGCTCAACTCTCATTGAGTAAACCTAGCTTTTGGATCTTCTTTTACATGTTATTTATGACACGTGGATATCATTTTTTGTTTTTACTAAATCTAGGCCTTCCAACATTTGTTCTTCATTTTCCTAGTCTCCACTATGTATTTTTACCATACATATTAATTACCAAGTGGTTTATAAGTTCATATCTTATACGATAGACATAGGGAGTACCGTAGATAAAACCCAAAGGAAAATCTCAAACAACAAATGGCTAAAATTTAGGTTTATTTCTTCAAAATTGCATAAATAATTTGATATTTTGGCTCCTACAACATTGTATATTACAATTCTTTATTCAATATTACAATTTTTTATTCATTCCTTTTTTTTTTTCTAAGAGCCTCATCTCAAATATTGTAAATAAGTTTATTTTTGGGATTAGCTAGAAGCAGAAGAATCCATGAGCCTTTAGCTCCCTAACTCTTCAACACTCATCTCCTTTAATCTTTTTCTAGTAGTACTCATATGCAAGGGCTTAATTTTTATTTGTCTTCTTTTCTTTAATTTTAATTCATGTGTACGTTCATTATCAATGGGACACTTTAAAGGTGAGTTGTATTGAATTGATCAAACGTGGTCCCTTCACACTTTCAACCACATCACTTCATCATTATCTTGATAATGAGAGCTTCATTACTTAGTAAATCTTTTAGTTTTATAGCGTGTCTTGCATTAGAGTCGAGCCATTAAACAATTCAATCTTTGTTGTGTATCCTTTTGAAATCAACCACTTCATATACGATTCCCTTCATGCATTAATGAAATGATGGAATTGTTAAGCAGTTCTAGTAAATGAGACATGAAGGAGGACCTTCTTACACTCGTTGATCTTGGTGTGGTTTTGGAAGTATCATCAATGATATGTGGATCCATAGAAACTATTTTATTGGTTGAGATATGTCACCTTTTTTTTCCCTTCGTAAACATACCATGATATTAGGATGACGTAATAAAGGAAAGTGTGCAACCTTATTCATCATCTTCTTGTTTACTTGTGATTTTTAATAATTATTCCCTATATAAGATCATTTTCAATATCACAAGGATTAATTAAAAGAATGAATTATAGGATCATTTTCAAGATCATAAGGAATAATTAAAAGAATGAAATTCCCTATAGGGGAGGTTATTCTCTTTTTGATGGAAGAGAAGGATTGAAGAATTAGAGAGGAAATTTTATTTCTCCTTTCTATTTAGAACGTTGGGTTTTACTCGAAAGAAAATAACCAAAAAAAATTATCTCTAAGGTTGATACAAAAATGAATTTATAAAGCAATGTCTTC
The DNA here is from genome assembly GCA_032191745.1 of Picea mariana. Taxonomy (NCBI): domain Eukaryota; kingdom Viridiplantae; phylum Streptophyta; class Pinopsida; order Pinales; family Pinaceae; genus Picea; species Picea mariana. The sequence goes on along the minus strand of JASDQU010504244.1, from coordinate 4,691 downwards.
ATATATTTAATTATAATTAAAAATTATGGAGATAGATATCATACTAATATTTATTATAGAATAGATAGGAGAAATATCATACCACTTGTCTCTTAGTAGTTGGATCTTCCAGTTTTTGAAATGTTCCAAATTTTACTTAAGCATCCAAATCTGGGTCAATAGTAGCAAAAACATCTCTGAATACTGAATAGGATTCTAGAACCATGCCAAATGTGTCAAGAAAATAAAAGAAGAGAATATGTAACATGTATGAAACAAAACGAACCCCTTTATTACTAAGAAAAAAACCATCATATTTTATAGTAGCACAATATAATTCATAAATCTCACCTAATTCAAGACATCTAACAAAATTTTTCACTATAGAAGGATCACCAAAATTGGCCCTATCAAGTCCACCACCATACAACTCAACAATTACACCTACTTGTTCAACACTAAACTTTGATTCTTCCATCCTAAAAGGAACATTGGCTTTCACAATTCCTTCTTTGTCTACAAAAACTACTAGAAATGTTTCAAAAAATGCATGCATATGATGTACACAAACATCATGTCCCTCCTTATCTATCAATATATGGTGTACTAACCAACCAAAAATTATTCCATCTCCATTATCTATTGCACTTGCTTTGGATGCCAACCCTTAGCTAGATTATTGCCGATATAATCATAAAAAGTGAGTTGGTAGGGAATTTTTTACCAACCTTCAAATAAGATCAATTTTTTTGCTAGAACAACATCAACCCATTGATCTATTTCTTATTGGAATTTTCTTTGATCCCACTGGTAATGAGTGGGGCCAAATAATTTGATCAAAGTAGTTGTAGATCCATACCACATGGTTCTGGAAAAAATCAAAGATACAAAAAAAATAAATTGTTGGATAGGACCATTTCAATATTCCCCATGTGTCATCCTCCATATAAATATTGGGGAGTTCAAACACTTAAGATGAAATAGATGTGATAATATACTCAATATAGATGATGCAATATGATGAGAAGTTATTCCTCCCAAAATAAAGGGAACAAAACCTTCATATCCCCATGTTGGATCCACTGGTTTTATTTTTCTAGTGAGTCCATAAGGATTAGACACTCATATCCCATGAAAATATAAAAAAAATTCTAGTGAGTCCATAAAGATTAGACACCCATATCCCATGATAATATAAAAAAATTACATGAAATTATATAAATCTAGAATGAGCTAAATAAATCAATTCCAAATATTTTTTGATGAATGTACAAGAAAACTTTGTTTAGATTTTCTAAAAATATTTGGAATTGATTTATTTAGCTCATTCTAGATTTATATAATTTCATGTAATTTTTTTATATTATCATGGGATATGGGTGTCTAATCTTTATGGATCCACTAGTTTTATTTTTCTAGTGAGTCCATAAGGATTAGACACCCATATCCCATGATAATATAAAAAAATTACATGAAATTATATAAATCTAGAATGAGCTAAATAAATCAATTCCAAATATTTTTAGAAAATTTAAACAAAGTTTTCTTGTACATTCATCAAAAAATATTTTGAGATCCTACTATATGAATGCCAAAATGTTGCCAAAAGAAGAAGCCATAAACCATGTTATGTTCACCAACCACACCTCCATAAGATTAATCACAATTTTTCTAGTGATGTTACATCCACTCCATGAATCATTTATTCTCAAATGAGTCATAAATGGTATAAAAAACATACCTTGTCTGCACGATCAAGAACATGATCATATGGATTACAAAAACTAATTCATACAGAGCCATTGAACAATTCCAATCAAAAAGTAGACCCATATGCATTATATGTATAAAAATTAACCAATAAGGATGATTCAATACAATGATATGAACGTGATACAAAGGAAAACGCATGCAAACACCCAATTTTTTATTAAAAAAATAGACATTATGCAACATTCTCACATTGAATTGAAAGAGATCTCACTATTAAGCTGGACATATTAAGCTAGACACATATCATCTCAAAGGTGAACATCTATTCACTTGGACATTGCTAATGATGAAAGTCAATTAAAACAATTTCTTTCAGAAAACCAACGATATTTTTTTGTTTGAATATACCAATACACAATGCGAAGATTCTTCTCATTTTTATTGTTAAAACACATAAATATAAAAAATAAATAAAAATGAAAACTAATCTCCTTAATCATCCTTTTGTTCGTCCATGTATGATATCTCATTTGCTTCCAATTTAAGTACCAAATGGGTTATAGTTTCCAATAAACACATACCATAAGTCCATCTCTTCATTAATATTTATGTTGTACTTATGGATCCCAGAGATTATGTAATTCTTACTCTTAAGTTCTTTCTTTACATAGTAGTGATATTTTTCGTTTCTTTTTTAATCATTGGATTTTTATGGACTTTTACTGAACAATCCATGACATAATCGAAGACATAAAAAATAGACCAAAAATGATCTAGGTTAATGGGTTTTTTCCATTCCATAGAAAGTTTTGGATTTATCTATTTTTTGGGATTAATAGTGACTAAATGGATAGAGAGATATTTGAACCCCGGTTACTGATTATCCATACTATTGATTAACAATCCTCCCACTTATCCATGTCTCTAAGATGGAAAAGTTCATATTTAACAAACCAAATGGTGAAGTAAAAGGTGTATACTATAGCATGTACAAATTGTATCATCAATATAATTAATATTCCAATTATTTACTTCAATAAAAACCAATCTGCAAATCATATTTTACATTTCCTTTAGAAAAAATATTTGTTTTTTCTAACCTTTCTAGCCTGGCAACATGGGAGCCCAACAAAATTAAAATTAAAATTAAAAAAGCAGTCATACAATTCTTTATCTAATTTCAAAGTTAAAATAATTGTTGTAAATGAAAAAACAAAAAAAAATATAGAAAATTGAACCTCTATTGTTACCTCTTCATTCCCTCTCCAATTATTTTGAATAAATGACTTTACATGGATTAATCTATTTATTCCTCTCCAGTATCAAATTTCATTATCTGGATATTGAGATACATAAATTGACTCTCCATTTATTTTATGTATTATTTTAAAAATATATAAATGTACTTTCTATCTATTTTATGTATTATTATAAAGATATAAGTTGTTGAAGGTTATATGTTTCTAATAAAAAATACATATATAAAGAAGAAGAAAAAAAAGTAACTGATATCCTCAACATTTTATTCATATATTCTTGAGTTGATGGGATCAAAGGCTGCAAGAAAAACCACGAGTCTAAATTTTTTTAACAAAAGGATCTTAGTTTCTAGTATGTTTTCTTTATAATTCTAATAGTATTTTTGAGAAATGATTAGAATTACAAGTTTTATTCTCCAAAATTGTAGATGTTCCAATGAAAATAGGTATGCAAATAGAATGCACAATTTAATTTCATTGTCTATACTATAATTTTCTATTTCCATATTCAATCAAATAACCTACCCTAGAGGGTGGGAGGGGGGGCATTATAAGAGAAATTATTATAATTTCTCTCATAATGCCCCCCCCCCTCCCACCCTAACTTTATATAAAAAACAAAACAAACAATTAATTCATGGATTAAAAGGCTGATTAATAGCCTTTTAGAATCAATATTCATCGATCATTATATTTATATGAAAAATAAAACATACAATTAATTCATGGATTAATAGCCTTTTGAAATCAATATTCATCCATCATTATATTTAACTTATTTAAAATAAAACATACAATCAATTCATGGATTAATAGCCTTTTGGAATCAATATTCATCAATTATTATATTTAACTTGTTTAGTATCTTTGTCTTACTATTTTTTCCATTTTTCGATGTATAGTTGACTTCTCACTTTTTGAAAGTTTTATGCGAATTGATATTGATATTTTACAATTATTAGTATATAGTATAATGTAATTGTTTTATAAATTCTCTAATAATACCCCCCTCCCATTCTAAGATGAAACTTTACTTTATAAATTTTCATTGTCCATATTACGAAACTTTACTCTATATAAGTTTTCATTATCCATATTATAATTTTCTGTTTCTATATTGAGTCAAATAACCTACCCAAGACGAAACTTTACTCTCTAACCTATAGAAGACGAAAGTGTACTCTCAGATGAGACGACTTTAGACATGAATACTCATCGATTAAAGGAACAATGACTATAACATGATAGTATTTTACCATGAGATATCTACAATCGCCATGTTATATTGTCGAATGATTGTATAACCAATTTATGGTGGTACTTATAATTATAATTAATGAACGTTTTGTTTAGTTATTTTGAATTTGGTAATATAAATTTGTAGAAAATCACAATTTTTAGTTTAAATTGCAATTTTAAATTTAGAAATAAATTCAATACATTGAAAAACTTCAAATAACAATTTTTTCTTGAATTTTAACCAAAATTAAACCAGAAAAGTTATATCATATCAAAATTAAACCAAAAAAATCTAAAAAAAAACAAAAACTTAAAAGAGTTACACTAAGCCAATAATAGGGAAAAAATCAAACAGAATGTTTGGAGCATGACATGTTTAGATTCCCTAGATATATTTATTTCTATAAAAGTTGCGGAAGGGATAGTTTCCTTTTGTTTGTTTTCTATATATGAATATATATATATATATATATATATATATATATATATATATATATATAT
>JASDQU010504242.1:19840-40862 GCA_032191745.1 Picea mariana | reverse complement strand
ATTAGAATATGCTCGTGAGTCAACCAAACAGTTATGGAGGTTTCTTTTGAAGACTTCAAATGTCAAAAGGAAAGGTGGGACAAAAGGTTTTCCCTTCTTATATTCAGAGAAGGCATTCACAATTGGTTTATTTCTTAGATCTATGGGAGTTAGATTTTCACCTTCTTCAGTGCTTTTTGTAGGACTTTCTTCTAATTTCAATGCTTTTAAAAAAAAGTTCTTTTGATGAGGGATTCTACACATGTCCATGACCGATATATTTTCCTTCAACTTTTTCAAATATTCTACTATGTTGTAGTCTAGCTTGGGCAATTCTTGTGTATGGATGTTTATAGGATTTTTTCCGGGGACAAAAGGTGCTTTCAGGTGATCAGGAGCTGGTTTTCATCCCAATGTTTGGGTTGTAATAACATCGTTTGAGATAGATTGACCCCTACTTCGTGTTTTCACAACCAAGACTTCTACAGGTGGTTATTGAACCTTAAATAGGTCATCGGAAGGAACTGGTAAGTCAGTGTCTCATATCAACATGGTTGTTTCTTTTGGTGGATCAACTTCTTCCTGATCAACAATATTCATAACTAAGACACTCGATTGTTCGATTAGGGAAACCTCATCTAGAAACTAGTTGGCCATCAAATTCATGGCATGCACCCGTTGTGGACATTCTCTTTCAGAGTGTTTCTCTTGGTGATAGGTACATAAAGAGTCAAATGCTACATTTTCCAGATCGATGTTTAAGTTGGCTGTGGGGGGTTCGATTTCTTTGAAAGGTGGATTTCTTTTAAAAAAGGGTTTATAGGGCCTCTAGCCTTGGTTTCCTTCGCCTGCACTTCTTTTCATGTCTATGATTTCATTTGACAACTTCTTAACCATGCGTTGTAGGTATTCTATGTCTCCACTCCCCTTTTTAGGACCTTTTTCTGTTTGTTTCCCTGAGGCTCTAGTCAACGATAGTCCTATACTAGGAGGAGGTTGAAATTCCTTCTTAACTAGTGAGACCTGGCCTTCTTTACATCCCTTCATTTGGAATTCTATTGTTTTGGTAGCCCTCTTCATAAACATGGAAATAGAAGCTAGGAGAGCATTGGCATATACGTCGATTTGCAACTGCTGAGTGGGTTTAGGTTTGGGTTGAAATTTTTTTAGGATAGTGGTGAACCATTGATGAATTTATTTAACCTTCTCCTTTGAAATCATGGTGGTAGAGAACAAATGGATCATCAAAACTCATGTAGTGGTTTCTTCTACAAATTTATCTAGAAAATCCTTTTGAAACTTCGTCCAGCTAGTTATGGATTCTACAGGTAAGTTAAAATACCACGTGGAGGCCGAATTCTCAAAAGTATATGGGAAAATACTTCATACTACATCTTCATCTTGGACATTCATCAGTCTGATAGCTAGTTTGAATTTTTTGATATGATCTTTCGACAATCCCGAGGTTTCAGGGTCAAATTTAAGGAGTGACTTTTCTGTATGTCGGGGAAGGTTATGTATTCGTCTAGGGATGGCAAGAGCATCTCTGGCCAACCAAGGATTATTATTCTGAGGTGGGTTTACCATTTATTCATTATGATCATTTTTATCTTCCATGTTGTCCGATCCCAAAACCGAGCGTTCTGAGTTAAACCCTTCCTCGTTGAAAAACATCGTCGGACTCAGAGAAGTTGTCGGTTGGTGTTTCAGGGATTATATTAAGAGGATATTTGATTATGGTGAGGGTGAAATCTATCAGGTCTTCTACCATGTTCCCAAAAAATTGGTCAGGGGTATCGACCACTAGTCTACTTACTTTTTTTCTATGAGGAAGTAACGGAGCTAAGGGCAACGCTCCGTTCTGTCAGGCGTAAGATCTTGTGATTATTTTGAACTGGTTCAACTCCTCATGTGGGAGAGCATAAGGTATCTCAGGGAATAGATGTTTTTCCTTTTTCTAGGGCGAGTTACTCATTTCAAGAGTACTCAGAGTGTATGTTTTGTCTTGAGAATGACTAGCCATGCATGTGGGTTGTTTTGAATCTACAGGTTGTGTGAAAAATTATGTAAAAAATATTGTCAGCCATTCATTCTTCAGGCCCTCCTTCTATCGCCATTTCTTTTAAGGGGTCCTAAATCCATTTAACTCAACAGTAGGAATGAAACCCGCCATCGAGGCCCAATTAGACTCTATAGCGTTTAATGGTGGAATGGTTCTCCAGGTCTTGCGATACAACTAATTAATCAATGGGATTTATGTAGTGATTGACATGATGTCTTCTTGTGAAAGCTCATGCTTTAGTTTGAACGTTCTCTTTTTGTATTTTATCTTATAGGTGGGACCGATACAAGATAAATGTTGGTATAAACCAGCCGGGTAACAAAGGGGAAATGACTTACCTACTGAATAAGGTTGAGCTCAGGGTAACCCTCATACTCAAGGATGTAGACAATGATTCTTACACCTACAACAAGCCTAGTACTAATACATTAACCTGTTGGTGTTCCAATTATTGACTGAGATACGATTATCATAAGAAAACATACATGCAATAAATGATGGTAAGAAAAATAGTTTCCTTAACTCTAATCAACAATCACATATTAACACAATGATTTACTCTTCATCATTAGATACAAGAACTATAAAAATATTGAATTAGATAACTTATCAACATATTTAGAGGCTCTTACCCATTACAACATCCATTCATGAGAAAAAATCAGAAATAATTCTTCTTCAGATCCAATCACACATGCTTTTGATGAAAAACATAAAACTTTGTCTCTGGTCCTAAACAAGACTTCTCAATTAAGGTAGCTCGTAAATAGCTCTTTACCATCCAAAAATCAGGGTTTTTCAATAACCATTGACCTCCTCTAACAGGTCGATCCTCCTATTTATAACATATTATTAACTAAAAATAACTATCAAAAGTGCAAGATAAGTAAAAAAAAACATCACCACATGGCACTTTCATCACTCATTCTTTTAAGAGTCATCAAATGGCTTCATTTGAGTGGATGACTCTTCTTGTACTCCGACCATTGGATGAATATATCCTCGCATGTGTTGGTCCATTGGGGTCAAAAGAGTCTCCTTTATCTCTACTACTCGTTCCCGATATTTGACTATTCTGGTACTTAACTGCTGCAACATGGTCTGAGGATTGATCAATTGTTCCATGAACTACTGGACTTGACCTGGCGCCATGTTTGCAACTGTTTCTATCTCCGTAGACCACAATGAGTCTTGTTCGGCATGTAATTTGACTATGTCATGCAAGTCGAAAAAGTCATCAGGTGTGCCAAATTATGGGAGGTCGATGTCTCTTATCACCTGGTTGATCTTGGTCCAAGTATTTTCACACTCGTCCCATTACTCTTGAATTTCCTGATGAGGTTCTTGGGCCATCTTGACCCAATATTCGGCTGAATTATTTATGCGATTGATGTTGCTATCACTTAGTACCCAAATGTTGTGCTCTTCTGCTTCCTGGCCCTGCTGAACGACATTGATGTAATCGATCCTTTCCATTGCTTGGTGTGATTTTTCATACCATATTTCCAAATATTTAAACGTCGCTAGTGCCATGAGGGTGTCTTCTTGGAAATTGGTTATTCCTACAGTGAAAAGGTGTCACTCATTTGTGAATTTACTATAGGTGTCTTGGAATTCGTTTCTCAAGAACATCTTGTCCTATGTGGAGTCCTGATAATATTTCTCCAAATGGCATAGAGGGTACAACTCCTTCAACGCATTGGCCATCTCTTCTTCATCCCTTTTCTCTCTATCTAGGGTGGCATATGTGATTTCCATCCCTGCATCGATAAGATTAGATGTCTTGGCATGCTTCGTGCTAATAATTTTTTCCTCTGTGGTGATGAGGATGGAGCGATCCAGAGTAATCATCCTCTTCTTGGTGGTTCTCTTTGGGATGAATTTCCTCTTCTGGTCATAGGAGATGGCTAATATATCATCAACCTCATCCACAGGTTCGAGGATTTGCTAATCTCACCATGTAAGCATATTTCTCAGGCTCCCAACGATGTATATATGTTCAAGAATGGGTTCCTGAACCTCTTTCATATGTTCTGAATCCCTGACCCCTAGTTGTTTTTCATTGGGAGGTAAAGTACTGATAGAAATTGAAGCATCAGGGGCATGCTCAGTACTTAATTGATAATCAACTATTGGGATGTCGATTTCTTGATGTGGAACTTCTTATTTTTGTGTACCCAACCCTAGCTCGTCCTTCGGGATATCGACTTAGGTCTCTGGTACATCGAGTAGCTTAGTGTCTAAGACACTTTTGACCTCATGGTCATTCTGTGGAAGGCCTTGAATTTGAGCATCAGGAGTTGGGAAAGATGCCTTCTCAGGTTCCTTTTCCTTTGTGATTTGCACCAAAGTCACCAAGGACACATTTGAACTCTCCTCCTCATCATAGATTATTATGAACTCATGTAGGGGGTTTGGTGCAATTTCTCTCCCCGATGTCCTTGTTATCTTTGGCTAAGCTAAAACATCCCCTGGTGATCTAGCTTATGGTGTTGTAACTTCAGGGTTATATAACCCGATGATTTCTACAATTTGTATTATCTCCCGACCACTTGGACCTAGCTGAATCTCAACTGGGTTTTCGGTAGGGACCCTTTTCATTTCCATGAGGTCTAGGTCATTACAGAACTGATTCATTACTCACTACACCTATTCCATTAGGATCAATCCCCTTGCCTGTGCATCCAGTTTCATAGTCAGTCCTCTATTCTACACCTATGTTGTCGTTTCCACTTTCATTTATTCCCTATATCGGAGGGCCTCTTGAGCCGAATTATCTATAGTTTCATCATGTTCATCCATGCTCATGGCATTGAACCTGGTCAATTTTGGGTCATCCATCCTTTTCACCACCTCATCCCAGTCCTGGGCGTTCTCTATAAAGACTTCGTCTTTGAACTTGTCGTGAGAATACGGCTAGCAGGACTACACCTATGAAGCATGTTGCAGGACCAGGCCCTTTGGATAGTGCTTGCAGAATATGCTCATCGAGAATTTGAATTTGAGTTATCTTAGCCCTTCTTGTTTGGCTTGAGCGATTTCCTTTACCAAGTAGAAGCCTACATAGAAGCCATAAGGTATGAAACCTCGTTTCTTGTCCTTGACGAGGGTGGCGTTGTAGCCTTGGAAGATGGTTTGATAGCATATTTATCCTACTACGAGCTAGTCTGGGACATGAGCTGGAAGGATATGTAGTGCTTCGGTGGCCCAAAACACCATGATGTAGGTGGCACGCTCGTCCAAATACCAATGGCCTACCTTGGATATCATCTTTTTGGTTTTCGTCGATATCCTTGGGAATTCCTTCTTAAAAAGAATAAAATAAATTTGGGCGATGAATTCATCACAGATGAGGGAGTAGGATTTATTATACTCGTTTTCCCATAGCATGCTGAAGTAGATGTGGACCAGGAGCTCTGCAACATGCCAACTCAGATTCATGTCGACAAAGAAATTTTTGGTGCACATGGCATCGAGCAAGTATGAATCCATGTAAAACATTGTTTCTTTCCCTTCCTTTAGCACCTAGGCCTGCTGCACACAGATGCTCAATTTCTTGGAGATTATTTCCCCCTAGTTGAATTTTCACCCAACAATCGCAACTATGTATGCCAAAGGCATCCATGCCTCTAAAAACCTGGAGAAATATTTCTCTCTGTACAATCGGCAGATGAGAGCCATCAAATAGGCATATGGCTCCCTTAAGTTGGTTGTCCCATACATGCCAGTGCTCCGGTTGGTAAAATTATTGTCCTCCCTCCACCATGAGGCCATCACCCGACTGGTGTCATGGTGTTCATAGAACTTCATGATGAAGTTTGTGTTTAGCTACTCCTCTGGGTCTCTGAGTTTGTAATACCTCTGAACTTCTATTAAGAGGAACAATCCGACACACTCACCATGGTCATCATTGATTAAACACTTATGTGTGTCTTTGTGGTTGATTAGCCACTTCAGGACTTCTATGGAGGGAAAAAATGGGGGTTCTTCCTGCCACCATATGTAGATACAATCGTCAGATGTTCGGGAACACCTGGTCGTCGAGTGTGCTTATGTGTGGATCATTGTGTGGGACATATTCTGGGTACTCTTCTCAACTAATCCTATTAAATAGATCCCCCCAATGTGGGACATCCATCTTGGACCTTGTGCTTTCCTCTGTATCGCCAAAGGCCAGAGGATCGATGCAAACCTTCTTGGTTGTTGTCTTAACGACAAGTTCCGGCCTTGGGGCGTATTCCAATTTCTTTGAGATCCCTGGAGAAGAGCCTTAATCTACCTCTGGTTCTTTCAGCTTTAGTGCTCTCGACAATATCCTAGTGGTTGAATTTCTTGGTGGCATTGTTACTGCAACTTAAAATAAAATTTTAGAGATTATGTAAAACAAAAATCGGATAAAAACATATAAATTATAGCCATGTAAAATTCATAGACTCGGATACACACCTCTAAAGCTTGTTAAAACTTGGTTATTTTGATAATCACAAAGTTGATACAGCCTTCGAGTTTCTTGTCTTGCTCGTTCGGATGCTCCATAATTCTCCTACTCGTAGAATGATTTCATTTACAAAGGCTCAAGATATTTTAAACATGAAATATCTTATTGTGTCACATCAACCATTCAATTCGGGTTATGAGTGAATTTTAAAAAATTTGTCGTCGAATATTGAAAACTTAAATTCAATGTGGGTTGACGACAGAGGTGCAGGTGGTTATGTGGTCTATTGGTCATTTTAAAGGATTGTTTTGATTGGCGCACGAGGTAGAAACTAATGTGGGATCGAGTATTAATTAGATCCTTAAATGCTCAAAATCCGATCATATCTAATGCTAAAACATCCCATTGTGTCTCTATATTAGTGGGTGGGTTGGGGATTGGGGGTGTGCTTATGAACATTTTCATTGGTATCCTCCTACAAAAATATTCGATGCCGACCGATCTTATCGTACAATGCTGACACGACGAAGCTGACTTGGAGGTGTGACTCAGACCTAGGGAACCAAGAATGACTTAGGATAGAACTAGGTCGTACTATCCTCTTACCTGGTAAAGAAACGTGGCATTGAATACCAGTGATTTAATTCACATGTATTAATCGGAGTCAAGACTTTTCTTAAGTTATTCGTTCTAAAACAAACCTTAGATTTCCGATGCCAAAAACGTGTCCAGGGTAGGCGATCGGAGATAAACCTATCAAAGTGCTTTTTCAGATCGACTCCTTTGAAAAATTCCCCATGTCGAGAGACACATCGGGGATTGGTGACTGGGGATAACTTTCATCATGGTCAAAATATTTGTTGTGATCCTTCTAGGTTTTCCCCGATTCCGATAAAGTGCATCGAGCATCACTATCGATGATGTATTTTCATTCTTCATTAAATTCTGTCCCCCTTCTTTGACCGATGCCAAAGGGGAATCGACTATTAATGATATCTTTATGCACAAACCAAAACTTTCTTTTTTCTATGTCGATGGAGATCGACGCTCAACGACTGAGGTTTTCCAAGTGGTTGTTTTTCCTTCTTTGAATTCCTTTCGATGCCAACCCTAAGTGCATTCAGTGAAGTGTTTGGATGTCGATTCTTTATTCAGGTGTTTAAGAAATTTTTAGTCATGAGGCTTCATAAGTTCAAGAAAACCTGAATAGGTGATGAGAGTCATGAAAAAAATCAAAGACAAAACATTTTTTCCAGAATGAAATCGGATCAGACAATGCAAAAGATCAAGTGGTACCCAAAAAAGTGAAAAATTGATAGAGGCCTTTTTTAGTGTGTGTTGAGTGCTCAACAATACCCTAGGGTTTCCATGTAGGGTTCTATTTGGTAAAGGATACCACTCAAGAAAAACAAGAAGGGTTGAGCCAACTCGAATTTAGATTCCCGACGAGTTGATTTCGCAAGAACGATCGAAAGGGCCTGGTATTGCAACATGCTTCATAGGTGTCATCTTGCTAGTTGTATGATCACGATAAGTTTGAAGATGAAGTCTTCACATAGAACGCCTAGGACTGGGATGAGGTGTTGAAAAGGATGGTAGACCCAAAAATGACCAAGTTCAAGGCCATGAGCATGGATGAACAGGAGGAAACAATAGAGCAGTCAGCTCAAGAGGCATTTATAGCCAGGAAAGAAATCAGAGTAGCATAGGTAACATAGGTGTAGAACGGGGGATTGTCTATGAAACCTGAGGCACAATGAAGGGTATTTATCCTAATGGAATAGGAACAGAGAGTAATTGATCAGCTGCTGAATGATCCTAACCTCGTAGAAATGACAAGGATCCATGTCGACAATCCAATCGAAAACCAAGGATATCCAAGTGACCCAGAGCCAATACAAATTGAAGAGATCATTGGGTTAGATAATCATGAAGTTTCAACGCCACATGCCAGATCTTTAGGGGACGTTTCAACTCAGCCCAAGATAGTGAGGACATCAGGGAGAGCAAGTGCACCAAACCCTCTACATGAATTAATAACTATCTATGATGATGAAGAGAGTCTGGAGGTTTCCCTGGTGACTCCAATATAGATCGCAGAGGAAAAGGAACCCAAGAAAGCATATTCCCAAGCCCACTATGCTCAAATTCAAAGAATTCCACAAATTGATCAGGAGGTCGAAAGTGTCTTAGACACTGAGATACTTGATGCACCAAGGACCCAAGTGGATAGCTCGAAGGATGAGCTAGTGTCGGATGGACAAGAAGAAGAAATGCCATAGCAGGAAATCGACATATCAATAGTCGATTATCAAGTAATTATCGAGCCAACCCCTAATGCATCCACTTTGACCGGTACTTTACCTCCCGATGAGAAACAACTAGAGGTTGAACTTTCAGAACACACAAGAGAGGTTGAAGAACCCAGTATTGAACATATATACATCGTTGGGAGCCTGGGAAACATGCTTACCTAGGGAGAGCAGCAAATCCCCAAACCCGTGGATGAGATAGTTGATATACAAGCCATCACCTACTACTGAAAGAGGAAGGCCATCATGAAGAGAACCACCAAGAAGAGGAGGTTTACTCTAGATAGATCCATCCTCATCACCATGGAGGAAAAATTGATTAGCAGAGAGCATGCCAAGACGTCTGAGATTATTGGCACAAGGATGGAAATCACATATGCAACCCTGGATGGAGTGAGGAAGTATGAAGAGGAGTTGGCCATTGCGCTGAAGGATTTGGAGAATCTACACCATTTGGAGAAATATTATTAGGACTTCACAAAGGCCATAGTGTTCTTAAGAAGTGAATTCCAGGATTCCTATAGTAAATTCACGAATGAGTGTCACCTTTTCATTGCAGGGATAACCAATTTCCAAGAATACACCCTCATGGCACTGGCGATGTGAAAGGATATGGAAATATGGTATGAGAAAGCACACCAAGCAGAGGAAAGGATCGATTACTTTAGCATGGTTCAATAGGGTTGTGACGTTGAAGAGCATAGTATTCGGGTACTAAGGGATAGCAACATCGGCCGCATAAAGAAGTCGGTCGAATACTAGGTTAAAATGGCCTAAGAACCTCATCAGGAAATCCAAGAGAAATGGGTTGAGTGTGAAAAGAGTTGGACCAAGATATATTGGGCGATGAGAGATATCGACCTTCCAGAATTTGGCACACCCGATGACTTTGTCGACTTGCATGACATAGTCGAACTCCATTCCAAACAAGACTCATCGTGGGCTGCGAAGATAGAAAAGGTGGTGAACATGGCACTAGGTCAAGTACAATAGTTCATGGAACACCTGATCAAGGCACGAATAATGTTGCAACAGTTAAGTGGTAAAGTAATCAGGTATTGGGCATAGGCAGTGGAGATAAAGGAGATCCTTTCGGCTCCGATGGACCAACAAAGTTTCCCATATGCCAACACATGCGAGGAACTCTTCGTCAAATGGTCGGAGTATGAGAAGTGTCATCCACTCAAGTGAAACCATTTGATGACTCTTAGAAGATTGAGAGATGAAAGCACCATGTGGCAATGTTTTGTTTTACTTAGCTTTCACCTTTGATATTTATTTTTAGTTAATAATATGTTATAAATAAGAGGATTGACCTGTTAGAAGAGGTCAATGTTTTTGGCAAAGACCCTCATTTTTGTATTTGTAAACAACTATTTCGCAGTTACCTTAATTGAGAAGTCTTGTTTAGAACCAAAGACAAGTTTATGTTCTTTTTTCATCAAAAGCGTGTGTGATTGGATATGAAGAAGAATTATTTTTTATTTTTATCTCATGAATGGATGTTGTAATGAGTAAGAGCCTCTGAATCTATTGATAAGTTATCTGATTGAATATTTTTATATTTCTTGTCTCTAATGATGAAAATTAAATCATTGTGTCAATGTGTGATCAATGATTAGAGCTAAGAAAACTATTTTTCTTGCCATCGTTTATTACAGGTATGTTTTATTCTAATAATTGTATCTCATTCAATGATTGGAACACCAACAAGTTAACATATTAGTACTAGGCTTTTCATAGGTTCAAGAATCATTGTCTGCATGCTTGAGCACGAGGGTTATCCCAGGCTCAACCTTCTTCAGTAGTTAAGCATTTCCCTTTGTTACCCAGCTAGTTTATACCAACATTTACCTTGTATCGGTCTCACCTATAAGAGAAAATACAAAAAAAGAGAATGTTCAAATTGAAGGAGGATCTTTCACAAGAAGACATCATGTCAATCACTACATAAAGCCCATCGATTAATTGGCAAGATCACAAGATCTGGAGAACCATTCCACCATTAAACGATGCAAAATCTAATTGGTCCTCGATGGTGAGTTTGGTTCCTACTGTTGAGTTAAATGGATTTAGGACCCATCAACATAATTGGTGCTAGAAGGAGGACCTGAAGAATGAATGGCTCACAATACTTTGACATAATATTTCACACAACTTGTAGATTCAAAACAACCCACATGCATGGCTATTCATTCTCAAGATAGCCCACACACATTGAGTACTCCTGAAATGAGTAACTCACCCCAGAATGAGGAATAAAACTTATTACCTTAAATACCTTATTCTCTTCCCCACGAGGATTTGAACCAGTTCAGAAGAATCACAAGAGCTTACACCCGACAAATCGGAGGAATACCCTTAGCTCTGTTACTTCCTCAAAGAAAACAGGTAAGCATACTAGTGGTCGACACCCTTGACCAGGTTTTCGTTCACACAATAGAAGACTTGATGTATTTCACCCTCACCGAAATCAAACATCCTCTTAATCTAATCCCAAAAAAACTAGTTGGTAACTGCTCTGAGCTCGACGATTTTTCCAACAAGGAAGGGTTCAAATCAGAATGGTCAGTTTTGGGATCAAACGACATGAAAGATAAAAATTATCACAATGAATAAAGGGGAAACCCACCTCATAATAATCAACCTTGGTTGGCAAGAGATTCTCTGGCCATCCTCGAATGAGTACATAACCTTCCCTGACACCCAAAAAGGTTACTCCATAAATTTGACCCTAAAACCGCAGGATTGCTTGAAGACCATATCAAACAATTCATACTAGCTACCAGACTGATGAGTGTCCAACATGAAGACGTATTATGCATTATTTTTCACTATTCTTTTGAGAATTCATCCTCCACATGGTATTTTAACTTACCTATAGGGTCCATAACTAGTTGGACAAAGTTTTAAAAGGATTCTCTATATAAATTTGCAAAAGAAACCACTATAGGAGATTTGATGGCTGAGTTGTTCATCGCCAACATGAGTTAGACGGAGAAGGTTAAAGACTTTAATCAACGATTCACCATTATCCTAAAAAAAATTCAACCCAAATCTAAACCCACTCATGAGTTTCAAATCGAAGTTTATGCTAATGCTCTCCCAGCTTCTATTTCCATGTTTATGAAGAGGACTGCCAAAACAACCTTAGCTGGGAATTTTGAAGAAGCCAAAACAATAGAATTCCAAATGAAGGGATGTAAATAAGGAAGGGTCTCCTTAGTTAATAAATAATTTCAACCTCTTCCTAGGAGAGGACTCCTGTTGATTAGACCCCCATGGAAACAAACAGAACAAGGTCCTGAAAAGGGAAGTGGAGACATCAAATACCTACAACACATGGTTAAGAAGTTGTCAAATGAAGTCATAGACAGGAAAAGAAATGCAGGGGAAGGAAACCAAGGCCAAAGGCCCTATAAACACTGTTTTAAAATAAATTCACCTTTCAAAGCAATTGAACCTCCCCCAACCAACTTGAACATCGATTTGGGAAACGTAGCATATGAATTGTTCTGTACCTATCAATAAGAGAAACATTATGAAAGAGACTACCCACAATGGATGCATGACATGACTTTGATGGCCAATCGATTTCTAGATTAGGCTTCCCTTACTAAACAATCAAGTGGCTCAACTATGAATATTGTTGACCAGGAAGAAGTTGATCCACCAGAATAAGCAGCCATGATGATATCGGACCCTGGCCTACCAATGCCTTCTGATGACCTATTTGAGGTTCAAGAACCACCCACAGAGGTCTTGGCTATGAAAACATGAAGTATGGGTCATCTTGTCTCAAATGACCTTACTGTGACCCAAACTTCATGAGGAAAACCAACTCTCAATCACCCGAAAGAGTCTTTTGTTCCCAAAATAAATTCTATAAATATCCATACACGAGAATCGCCCAAGCTATAATACAACATAGTAGAAGTTTTGAAAACATTGAAGGAAAATATATCGGTCATGGACATATGTAGAATCCATCGGCAAAAGGACTTTATGTTACAAGCATTGAATTCAGTAGAAAATCCTACAACAAGCACTGACTAAGGATAAAATCTAGCTCCCACAGATCTAATAAATAAACCAACTATCGGCACTTGCTCTGAAGTTAAGAAGGGAAATCATTTTGTCCCACCATTCCTTTTGAAATTTGAAGTCTTCAATAAAAACCTCCATAACTATCTGGTTGACTCATGAGCATCCTCTAATGTTATGCCATTGTTTATATGTAATAAATTGAACACAGTCCCTCTCAAAAGTGATAAACATGTGATACAACTAGATAGAACCTAGGTGAAGGTTATGGAAGAGCTCAATGATGTAATGATCATAATGGCAACACACCCTAAATTTGTTCAAGTAATTAACAACATTGTAGTAGATATACCAGAAGCTTATGGATTTCTATTGAGTCGATATTGTTCCAAGAAGTTAAATGGATACTTTAGTACAGACTAGGATCACCTTTGGCTTCCATTAAAGGGACACACAAATATGATCCGGATCGACAGGGAAAGATATCTAAAACATATTTTCACCAACCTAGAAACCCTTAATGAACCCTCATATACATATTTCCCCATGCTAGGAAATTATTCTTATGACTCTGATTTTGGGAATTTCTCCCCCCTCTCATTTGATGTTCCTCTTACTCAAAACTCCAAAATAAGTTTTCAAGAAAATTGGCCAACAACGGTGGAGGAAACCCTCTTCTTCCAGGAACCGGTGTTAGAAACCAAAAAAGAGATAGGAGGACAGGAGGAAAGTGATAGAAAAAAGGAATCTTATGGTTTTTGTTCACAAACTTGGACCTTACACTTTGATGGATCCAAATCATAAGAAGGGTTATGGGCAGGGTTCATCCTCATTGGTCCAAAACATAAACAAAATTTCTTGTCCTGTAGACTAGAATTTGAATACATAAATAACACCGTAGAGTATGAATCTCTAGTACAATGGATAAAGAAATCGATAGATTTAAACATTAAAGAATTGAAGGTTTTCATAGATTCTTAAATCATCATTAGACAAGTAAGGAACACTGTGCATTGCAACTCTCCCCACCTGAGGAATTACCAATAGGAAGTGCACGGACTAATAGAAAATTTTGAAGCCTTCAACATTACAATGATCCCCAGAACAAAGAACACTCTTGTTGATTCTCTGGCCACTTATGCCTCAAGGTTATCCCCTCTAGAATATTACAAAGCCAACTAGTTCACTGTGGAGCTACTCTACAAACCATCGGTGCCCAAAAATATTTCTAATTGGAAGGTCTTTAAAGTGGATGAACAAATCATAAACTTTTTAACCAATCAGGATAATTTTAAAGACTTGGCTATTGACGATGAAGTATTTCAGTAGCAATTAGTAGAAACCGATCCTCATACAGATCAACCCACTGACAAACCAAGGTCTCACATGATACCGAAGGGAGTGGAAAATTTAGAAAACCTTTTTGAATTAAGGGAGAGATTCAAAGGGTCAACGGACACAAAGACGGGGAGTTCTTGTCCCATGTATGAAACTATAAATCTAGGAACCCCAAAAAACACCAAGAATATAAATCTTGGCAAGACATTATCTAAATATGAAAGGAAGGACTATCTCAAACTTTTCAGACAATATCAAGATGTCTTTGCATGGTCCTACCGAGATCTGAAAACTTATGATACTCCTATCATTCAACACACCATCCCATTAAAGCATGGAGTGAAACCCTTCCAACAGAAGCTCCAGAAGTACCACGCATCCATGGAGCATCTCATGTGTTAGGAGTTAAAGAAATTACTATATGCTAAGATTATCTTCCAGGTTAGACACTCTGCATGGGTAGAAAATTTGGTTCCTGTGAGGAAAAATTCTGGGGAGATCTGCCTCTGTGTATATTTTAGAAACCTCAATAGAGCTTCATAAAAGGACAACTACCCAGTCCCACCAATGGATCAAATCTTGCAGATCATGTCTAGCCATGAAATTTTCTCCCTACTGGATGGTTTTTCAGGTTGCGACCAAGTTCTAGTTTCAGAGGAGGATCGTTTAAAGACTACATTCCAAACCAAGTGGGGAACCTTTGCTTATAAACACATGCCCTTTCGGTTAATAAATGCATGGGAAACCTTCCAAAGGGCCATGGATGTATCATTTCAAGGACTAATCAACAAATGTGTAGTAGTTTATTTGGATG
The DNA here is from genome assembly GCA_032191745.1 of Picea mariana. Lineage (NCBI taxonomy): Eukaryota > Viridiplantae > Streptophyta > Pinopsida > Pinales > Pinaceae > Picea > Picea mariana. Next base: position 25,875 of record JASDQU010504242.1, on the reverse strand, counting down.
GTGTGATTGTGTATTCGAAGAACAAAGAAGATCACATCCAACACTTAACCCATATTTTCGAAAGGTGTAGGCAATACGGTATATCCTTAAACCCTAAGAAAACTATATTTGGCGTCGAGGAAGGTAAAATACTAGGACATATTATATCTCAAGAAGGAATTCACATAGAACCAGAGCGAATTAAGGCTATAGCTCAACTTCCATTACCCCACAACAAAAAGGCTATGCAATCCTTCTTTGGGAAAATCAATTTTGTGAGGAAATTCACCCTGATTTTGATGAAAATATCAAGCCCCTACAAAAAATGATCCATGAAGATGTTGAATTTAAGTGGAATGATCTACAAAAAAGTGCTTTCAGCAATATTAAGGTTGCAATATGTCAAGCTCCAATGTTACAAAGTCCCGACTTTAGCAAAGATTTTTCTGCTACACTTTTTGCTCCAACCAATCATTAGTTGCAATATTGACTCAGAAGGATGATGACAACAATGAGGCCCCAGTCTCATTTATGAGTTCTAATCTCCAAGGGGTCGAACTAAATTACCCTACTATAGACAAGCAGGCTTATGCAGTATACAAGGAAGTGAAACACTTCAGATCTTACATCCTAAAGAACCATACCAAAGTCATTGTGCCTCACCTTGCAGTATGATACCTATTCACTCAACAATATATGGGGGAAAGAAGAGGAAACTAGATGGAAATAGTCCAATAATTTGATCTAGATATAAAACCTGCTAAACTAGTTAAGGGACAAGGATTATGAAAACTGGCAGTTGAAGCCCAGGACCAAATAAATGAAGACCCTCGATGGGAGAATGAATTGGAATTGTGGTGTGGTGAATATTTATATGTCTCCCTAGGGCAAGAGTCTTGGTATGAGAAACTGACTTATCTCCTTCATCATGGAAATTTCTCAGAAAACCTAAATCCTAAGGAAAGGAGAGCCCTCAGGTTAAAATCAACACAATATCACCTCATAAATTGGGTGCTCTTCCATGTTAATTATGACGGGGTACTTTTAAGATGTATAGAACGTGAATATGCAGACAAGGTTATGAAAGAGATCCATTATGGTCCTGCAGGAAGAAATTTCACAAGAAACACCACCGCTCACAAAATACTGAGAGTCGACTATCATTGGACTACTTTTTTCAAGGACGCTCACACATCCGCTATAAACTATAAAACTTGTCAAATAAGTGTGGGGAGGTAAAAGAGAGAAGATGTCCCACTCCAACCCGTGGTTGTCTCCAGGACATTCGAGCAATGGGGGTTAGATATCATAGGATAAATTACATTGAGTTATTCAAAACAACACAAATACATACTGACTTCCATAGATTATTTCAAAAAATGAGTAGAGGCCATCCCTCTAACTCATGTAAACGAAAACGTCGTGATCCAATTCATAGAACAACAACTGATTACGAGGTCTGATATGCCTTCCATCCTTGTTTTTGATAATGTCTCTTACTTTTGTTCCACCCTATTAATAGAGTTTTCTCTAGAAAAATAAATCATAATCAGATACTCTATAAACTATTATCCACAGGGGAACATAGTGGCATAATCAACCAATAAGAACCTAGGGAGGGTATTAAAAAAAATAGTTTCAGACAACCAGAGGAATTGCCATAGTTCACTCCATAATTCATTATGGGATGATATAGTAACACCCAAGGAAGCTATAGGAAATTCTCCATACTTTCTGGTATACGAATAGGAAGGCATTCTCCCAAACGAGCTATATCTTCCATCTCTTCAACTTTGTAAATATTCTAGAGGACAACCCTCATCATTTATGCAACAAATAATTGATACCCTCCTCATGCTGGAAGAAGAGAGGGAGAAATCAAATTTCATAGCTCATCAGTAGATAGTTAAAAGGTGGCTTGATAAGCATAAGGCCAAAGAGAAGAATTTTGAAGTAGGAAACTTAGTCCAAAACTGGGATAGAGCAAATGAGTCGAAGGGAAAACATTCGAAGTTTTAGAATCTATGGATCAGACCCTTTAAGGTAGCCGAGAAAATTGGGGTAGGCACGTATCGATTGAAAAATAGGAGGGGGGAACCTGACACCTTCCCAGTGAATGGCCAAGCCCTAAAACAATATTTTCATTAAAAAAAAAAAATATGTGTGTGTTTTCATGATGTTTTGTTTTTAGGTAGGCTGATTGTGGAGTGCATTTTTTCTTTTGTTTATTTTTATAATACTTATGTGCTTTTGAAGTTTGTGTTTAGCAAGACATTCTTGATTCCCTAGGTCCTTATAAGAGGATCATATAATTTAGTTCTATCCCGAGTCATTCTTTATTCATTAGGTCCTAGTCACACCTCTGATTCAGCATCACCGTGTCAAAATTGTATGGTAAGATCAATCAGCATCAAATCCTTTTGCAGGAGGATATCAATGAAAAAAATTGTAGCACAACCTCGACCCTCAATCCATCCACTGAAAGAGTGACATGAGGGGATGTTTTATCATTAGATACGATTGGATTTTGATCATTTGAGATAATTAATACCTGATCCTGCATTAGTTTCTACCTCATGCGCCAATCAAAACAATCGTTTAAAGTCACCGATAGACCACATCACCACCCGTGCCTCCATCGTCAACCCACGATGAATTTAAGTTCTAGAGATTTGGTGGAAGATTTATTGAATTTTCACTCATAACCTGAATTAAATGGCTGATGTGACATGGTAAGATATTTCATGTTTAAAATCTCTTGAGCTGTTGTGAAAAAATTCATTTTGTGCGCAAGAGAAATCCAGAGCATCTGAAGGAGCTAGACAATCAACTTGAAGGCTGTATCGACCCCATGATTATCAAAATAACCAGGTTATAACAAGCTTCAAAGGTATGTATCTGAGTTTGTAAATTTGTTGGCTATGATTTATATGTGTTTTTCCTATTTTTACATAGTGTGTGAAATTTTTCTTAAGTTGAAGGAACAATGTCTGATGATTAAGGTTTCTGTGGTGAGAGCTTTTTTCAGAATTAATCAAAAGAACCATAATATTGTCTATTTTTTATCAACGTTTCGCATCCACAGTAGGATCCATCTTTAGGACATAATAGCCAGTTTGCTTAAGTTGTAGGAACAATGCCACTGAGAAATCCAACCACCAGACACTTTCCGAGAGCACCAAAGATAAAAGAACCATAGACAAGAATAGGTTTTGTTCTAGGGATCAGGAGGCAATTGGAGTACGTACATGGCTAGAGTTTGTCCTCAAGACAACAAAACATAAATTTTTTATCCATCCTTCGGCCTTTGGCAATACAGAGGAAAGCATCAGGTCCAAGATGGTGCTCCCACAATGGGGAGATCTCTGTAATAGGATCAGCTGAGAAGAATACCCATAATATGTCCCACACAGTGATCCATATGTGAGGGAACTTGACGACAAGGTTTTCTCGAACATCCAATGATCATATCTACATATGGTGGAAAGAAGAACCCTCATTTTTCCCTGCATAGAGGTCCTAAAGTGGCTCAATGACCACACAGACAGACATAAATGTTTAATCAATTATGAAAATGGCAGGTGTGTCAAATTTTTCCTCCTGGTAGAAGTTCAGAAATATTACAAGCTCAGAGACCTAGAGGAGTGGCTAAACACGGACTTCATGGTGAAGTTCTATGAATGCCATGATACCAGCTGATTGATTTCCTCATGGTGGAGGGAGGAAAACAAATTTACCAACCAGAGAATTGGCTGGTATGGGACAGTTAACTTAAGGGAGCCATGTGTCTATTTGATAGCTCTCATATATCGTTTGTATAGAGAGAAATATTTCTCCAGGTTTTCAGAAGCATGGATTCCTTTGACATACATAATTTTGATTGTTGGGTGTAGCTTCAACTAGGGAGAAATAATATCCAAGAAACTAAGCACCCGTGTGCAACAGGCTCAAACGATGAANAAAAAAAAAAATATGTGTGTGTTTTCATGATGTTTTGTTTTTAGGTAGGCTGATTGTGGAGTGCATTTTTTCTTTTGTTTATTTTTATAATACTTATGTGCTTTTGAAGTTTGTGTTTAGCAAGACATTCTTGATTCCCTAGGTCCTTATAATAGGATCATATAATTTAGTTCTATCCCGAGTCATTCTTTATTCCTTAGGTCCTAGTCACACCTCTGATTCAGCATCACCGTGTCAAAATTGTATGGTAAGATCAATCAGCATCAAATCCTTTTGCAGGAGGATATCAATGAAAAAAATTGTAGCACAACCTCAACCCTCGATCCATCCACTGAAAGAGCGACACGAGGGGATGTTTTAGCATTAGATACGATTGGATTTTGATCATTTGAGATAATTAATACCTGATCCTGCATTAGTTTCTACCTCATGCACCAATCAAAACAATCGTTTAAAGTCACCGATAGACCACATCACCACCCGTGCCTCCGTCGTCAACCCACGATGAATTTAAGTTCTAGAGATTTGGTGGAAGATTTATTGAATTTTCACTCATAACCTGAATTAAATGGCTGATGTGACATGGTAAGATATTTCATGTTTAAAATCTCTTGAGTTGTTGTGAAAAAATTCATTTTGTGCGCAAGAGAAATCCAGAGCATCTGAAGGAGCTAGACAATCAACTTGAAGGTTGTATCGACCCTATGATTATCAAAATAACCAGGTTATAACAAGCTTCAAAGGTATGTATCTAAGTTTGTAAATTTGTTGGCTATGATTTATATGTGTTTTTCCTATTTTTATATAGTCTGTGAAATTTTTCTTAAGTTGAAGGAACAATGTCCGATGATTAAGGTTTCTGTGGTGAGAGTTTTTTTCAGAATTAATCAAAAGAACCACAATATTGTCTATTTTTTATCAATGTTTCGCATCCACAGTAGGATCCATCTTTAGGACATAATAGCCAGTTTGCTTAAGTTGTTGGAACAATGCCACTGAGAAAGCCAACCACCAGACACTTTCCGAGAGCACCAAAGATAAAAAAACCAGAGACAAGAATAGGTTCTTTTCTAGGGATCACGAGGCAATTGGAGTACGTACCTAGGCTGGAGTTTGTCCTCAAGACAAAAAAACATAAAGTTTTTATCCATCCTCCGGCCTTTGGAAATACAGAGGAAACCATCAGGTCCAAGATGGTGCTCCCACAGTGGGGAGATCTCTCTAACAGGATCAGCCGAGAAGAATACCCATAATATGTCCCACACAGTGATCCATATGTGAGGGCACTTGACGACAAGGTTTTCTCGAACATCCAATGATCATATCTACATATGGTGGAAAGAATAACCCTCATTTTTCCCTGCATAGAGGTCCTAAAGTGGCTCAATGACCACACAGACGGACATAAATGTTTAATCAATTATGAAAATGGCGGGTGTGTCAAAGTTTTCCTCCTGGCAGAAGTTCAGAAATATTACAAGCTCAGAGACCTAGAGGAGTGGCTAAACACGGACTTCATGGTGAAGTTCTATGAATGCCATGATACCAGCTAATTGATTTCCTCATGGTGGAGAGAGGAAAACAAATTTACCAACCAGAGCATTGGCTGGTATGGGACAGTTAACTTAAGGGAGCCATGTGTCTATTTGATAGCTCTTATATATCGTTTGTATAGAGAGAAATATTTCTCCAGGTTTTCAGAAGCATGGATTCCTTTGGCATACATAATTTTGATTGTCGGGTGTAGCTTAAACTAGGGAGAAATAATATCCAAGAAACTAAGCACCCGTGTGCAGCAGGCTCAAATGATGAAGGATGGGGAAGAACCAACTTTTTACATGGCTTCATTCCTACTCGATCTTATGTGCACTATGAACATTTTTCGCTGGCCTGAATCTGAGCTGGCATGTTGTAGAGATCCCTGTCCATGTATAATTCAACGTGCTATGGGAAATAGGTATAAGAAATCTTACTCCCTCATATGTGATGAATTCATCACCCGAATTTATTTTATTCTTTTTAAGAAGGAATTTCCAAGGCTATTGGCGATAGCCAATAAAATGATATCCAAGGTAGGCCATTGGTATTTGGATGAG
>JASDQU010504242.1:6938-19820 GCA_032191745.1 Picea mariana | reverse complement strand
CCCAAATCTAAACCCACTCATGAGTTTCAAATCGAAGTTTATGCTAATGCTCTCCCAGCTTCTATTTCCATGTTTATGAAGAGGGCTGCCAAAACAACCTTAGCTGGGAATTTTGAAGAAGCCAAAAAAATAGAATTCCAAATGAAGGGATGTAAATAAGGAAGGGTCTCATTAGTTAATAAATAATTTCAACCTCTTCCTAGGAGAGGACTCCTGTTGATTAGACCCCCAGGGAAACAAACAGAACAAGGTCCTGAAAAGGGAAGTGGAGACATCAAATACCTACAACACATGGTTAAGAAGTTGTCAAATGAAGTCATAGACATGAAAAGAAATGCAGGGGAAGGAAACCAAGGCCAAAGGCCCTATAAACCCTGTTTTAAAATAAATTCACCTTTCAAAGAAATTGAACCTCCCCCAACCAACTTGAACATCGATTTGGGAAATGTAGCATATGAATTGTTCTGTACCTATCACTAAGAGAAACATTATGAAAGAGACTACCCACAATGGATGCATGACATGACTTTGATGGCCAATCGATTTCTAGATGAGGCTTCCCTTACTAAACAATCAAGTGGCTCAACTATGAATATTGTTGACCAGGAAGAAGTTGATCCACCAGAATAAGTAGCCATGATGATATGGGACCCTGGCCTACCAATGCCTTCTGATGACCTATTTGAGGTTCAAGAACCACCCACAGAGGTCTTGGTTATGAAAACATGAAGTATGGGTCATCTTGTCTCAAACGACATTACTGCGACCCAAACTTCATGAGGAAAACCAACTCTCAATCACCCGAAATAATCTTTTGTTCCCAAAATAAATTCTATAAATATCCATACACGAGAATCGCCCAAGCTATAATACAACATAGTAGAAGTTTTGAAAACATTGAAGGCAACTATATCGGTCATGGACATATGTAGAATCCCTCAGCAAAAGGACTTTATTTTACAAGCATTGAAGTCAGTAGTAAATCCTACAACAAGCACTGACTAAGGATAAAATCTAGCTCCCACAGATCTAATAAATAAACCAACTATCGGCACTTGCTCTGAAGTTAAGAAGGGAAATCATTTTGTCCCACCGTTCCTTTTGAAATTTGAAGTCTTCAATAAAAACCTCCATAACTATCTGGTTGACTCATGAGCATCCTCTAATGTTATGCCATTGTTTATATGTAATAAATTGAACGTAGTCCCTCTCAAAAGTGATAAACATGTGATACAACTAGATAGAACCTAGGTGAAGGTTATGGAAGATCTCAATGATGTAATGATCATAATGGCAACACACCCTAAATTTGTTCAAGTAATTAACAACATTGTAGTAGATATACCAGAAGCTTATGGATTTCTACTGAGTCGATATTGGTCTGAGAAGTTAAATGGATACTTTAGTACAGACTAGGCTCACCTTTGGCTTCCATTAAAGGGACACACAAATATGATCTGGATCGACAGGGAAAGATATCTAAAACATATTTTCACCAACCTAGAAACCCTTAATGAACCCTCATATACATATTTCCCCATGCTAGGAAATTATTCTTATGACTCTGATTTTGGGAATTTCTCCCCCCTCTCATTTGATGTTCCTATTACTCAAAACTCCAAAATAAGTTTTCAAGAAAATTGGCCAACAACGATGGAGGAAACCCTCTTCTTCCAGGAATCGGTGTTAGAAACCACAGAAGAGATAGGAGGACAGGAGGAAAGTGGTAGAAAAAAGGAATCTTATGGTTTTTGTTCACAAACTTGGACCTTACACTTTGATGGATCCAAATCACAAGAAGGGTTATGGGCAAGGTTCATCCTCATTGGTCCAAAACATAAACAAAATTTCTTGTCCTGTAGACTAGAATTTGAATACATAAATAACATCGTAGAGTATGAATATCTAGTACAATGGACAAAGAAATCGATAGATTTAAACATTAAAGAATTGAAGGTTTTCATAGATTCTTAAATCATCATTAGACAAGTAAGGAACACTGTGCATTGCAACTCTCCCCACCTGAGGAATTACCAACAGGAAGTGCACGGACTAATAGAAAATTTTGAAGCCTTCAACATTACAATGATCCCCAGAACAAAGAACACTCTTGTTGATTCTCTGGCCACTTCTGCCTCAAGGTTATCCCCTATAGAATATTACAAAGCCTACTAGTTCACTGTGGAGCTACTCTACAAACCATCGGTGCCAAAAAATATTTCTAATTGGAAGGTCTTTAAAGCGGATGAACAAATCATAAACTTTTTAACCAATCAGGATAATTTTAAAGACTTGGCTATTGACGATGAAGTATTTCAGTAGAAATTAGTAGAAACTGATCCTCATACAGATCGGCCGACTGACAAACCAAGGTCTCACATGATACCGAAGGGAGTGGAAAATTTAGAAAACCTTTTTGAATTAAGGGAGAGATTCAAAGGGTCAACAGACACAAAGACGGGGAGTTCTTGTCCCATGTATGAAACTATAAATCTAGGAACCCCAAAAAACCCCAAGAATATAAATCTTGGCAAGACATTATCTAAATATGAAAGGAAGGACTATCTCAAACTTTTCAGACAATATCAAGATGTCTTTGCATGGTCCTACCAAGATCTGAAAACTTATGATACTCCTATCATTCAACACACCATCCCATTAAAGCATGGAGTGAAACCCTTCCAACAGAATCTCTAGAAGTACCACGCATCCATGGAGCATCTCATGTGTTAGGAGTTAAAGAAATTACTATATGCTAAGATTACCTTCCAGGTTAGACACTCTGCATGGGTAGAAAATTTGGTTCCTGTGAGGAAAAATTCTGGGGAGATCTGCCTCTGTGTAGATTTTAGAAACCTCAATAGAGCTTCATAAAAGGACAACTACCCAGTCCCACCAATGGATCAAATCTTGCAGATCATGTCTAGCCATGAAATTTTCTCCCTACTGGATGGTTTTTCAGGTTGCGACCAAGTTTTAGCTTCAGAGGAGGATCGTTTAAAGACTACATTTCGAACCAAGTGGGGAACCTTTGCTTACAAACGCATGCCTTTTGGGTTAATAAATGCATGGGAAACCTTCCAAAGGGCCATGGATGTAGCGTTTCAAGGACTAATCAACAAATGTGTAGTAGTTTATTTGGATGGTATGATTGTGTATTCGAAGAACAAAGAAGATCACATCCAACACTTAACCCATATTTTCGAAAGGTGTATGAAATACGGTATATCCTTAAACCCTAAGAAAACTATATTTGGCGTCGAGGAAGGTAAAATACTAGGACATATTATATCTCAAGAAGGAATTCACATAGAACCAGAGCGAATTAAGGATATAGCTCAACTTCCATTACCCCACAACAAAAAGGCTATGCAATCCTTCTTTGGGAAAATCAATTTTGTGAGGAAATTCACCTCTGATTTTGATGAAAATATCAAACCCCTACAAAAAATGATCCATGAAGATGTTGAATTTAAGTGGGATGATCTACAAAAAAGTGCTTTCAGCAATATTAAGGTTGCAATATGTCAAGCTCCAATGTTACAAAGTCCCGACTTTAGCAAAGATTTCTTTCGCTACACTTTTTGCTCCAACCAATCGTTAGTTGCAATATTGACTCAGAAGGATGATGACAACAATGAGGCCCCAGTCTCATTTATGAGTTCTAATCTCCAAGGGGTCAAACTAAATTACCCTACTATAGACAAGCAGGCTTATGCAGTATACAAGGAAGTGAAACATTTCAGATCTTACATCCTAAAGAACCATACCAAAGTCATCGTGCCTCACCTTGCAGTATGATACCTATTCACTCAACAAGATATGGGGGAAAGAAGAGGAAAATGGATGGAAATAGTCCAATAATTTGATCTAGATATAAAACCTGCTAAACTAGTTAAGGGACAAGGATTATGAAAACTGGCTGTTGAAGCCCAGGACCAAATAAATGAAGACCCTCGATGGGAGAATGAATTGGAATTGTGGTGTGGTGAATATTTATATGTCTCCCTAGGGAAAGATTCTTGGTATGAGAAACTGATTTATCTCCTTCATCATGGAAATTTCTCAGAAAACCTAAATCCTAGGGAAAGGAGAGCCCTCAGGTTAAAATCAACACAATATCACCTCATAAATTGGGTGCTCTTCCGTGTTAATTATGACGGGGTACTTTTAATATGTATAGAATGTGAATATGTAGAAAAGGTTATGAAAGAGATCCATTATGGTCCTGCAGGCAGAAATTTCACAGGAAACACCACCGCTCACAAAATACTGAGAGCTGACTATCATTGGACTACTTTTTTCAAGGACGCTCACACATACACTATAAACTATAAAACTTGTCAAATAAGAGTGGGGAGGTAAAAGAGAGAAGATGTCCCACTCCAACCTATGGTTGTCTCCAGGACATTTGAGCAATGGGGGTTAGATATCATAGGAGAAATTACATTGAGTTATTCAAAACAACACATATACATACTGACTTCCATAGATTATTTCAAAAAATGAGCAGAGGCCATCCCTCTAACTCATGTAAATGAAAATGTCGTGATCCAATTCATAGAACAAAAACTGATTACGAGGTCTGATATGCCTTCCATCCTTGTTTTTGATAATGTCTCTTACTTTTGTTCCACCCTATTAATAGAGTTTTCTCTAGAAAAATAAATCATAATCAGATACTCTATAAACTATTATCCACAGGGGAACATAGTGGCATAATCAACCAATAAGAACCTAGGGAGGGTATTAAAAAAAATAGTTGCAAACAACCAGAGGAATTTCCATAGTTCACTCCATAATGCATTATGGGATGATATAGTAACACCCAAGGAAGCTATAGGAAATTCTTCATACTTTCTGGTATACGGATAGGAAGCCATTCTCCCAAACGAGCTATATCTTCCATCTCTTCAGCTTTGTAAATATTCTAGAGGACAACCCTCATCATTTATGCAACAAATAATTGATACCCTCCTCATGCTAGAAGAAGAGAGGGAGAAAGAAAAATCAAATTTCATAGCTCATCAGTAGATAGTTAAAAGGTGGCTTGATAAGCATAAGGCCAAAGAGAAGAATTTTGAAGTAGGAGACTTAGTCCAAAACTGGGATAGAGCAAATGAGTCGAAGGGAAAACATTCGAAGTTTTAGAATCTATGGATCAGACCCTTTAAGGTAGCCGAGAAAATTGGGGTAGGCACGTATCGATTGAAAAATAGGAGGGGGGAMCCTRACACCTTCCCAGTGAATGGCCAAGCCCTAAAACAATATTTTCATTMAAAAAAAAAAATATGTGTGTGTTTTCATGATGTTTTGTTTTTAGGTAGGCTGATTGTGGAGTGCATTTTTTCTTTTGTTTATTTTTATAATACTTATGTGCTTTTGAAGTTTGTGTTTAGCAAGACATTCTTGATTCCCTAGGTCCTTATAATAGGATCATATAATTTAGTTCTATCCCGAGTCATTCTTTATTCCTTAGGTCCTAGTCACACCTCTGATTCAGCATCACCGTGTCAAAATTGTATGGTAAGATCAATCAGCATCAAATCCTTTTGCAGGAGGATATCAATGAAAAAAATTGTAGCACAACCTCAACCCTCGATCCATCCACTGAAAGAGCGACACGAGGGGATGTTTTAGCATTAGATACGATTGGATTTTGATCATTTGAGATAATTAATACCTGATCCTGCATTAGTTTCTACCTCATGCACCAATCAAAACAATCGTTTAAAGTCACCGATAGACCACATCACCACCCGTGCCTCCGTCGTCAACCCACGATGAATTTAAGTTCTAGAGATTTGGTGGAAGATTTATTGAATTTTCACTCATAACCTGAATTAAATGGCTGATGTGACATGGTAAGATATTTCATGTTTAAAATCTCTTGAGTTGTTGTGAAAAAATTCATTTTGTGCGCAAGAGAAATCCAGAGCATCTGAAGGAGCTAGACAATCAACTTGAAGGTTGTATCGACCCTATGATTATCAAAATAACCAGGTTATAACAAGCTTCAAAGGTATGTATCTAAGTTTGTAAATTTGTTGGCTATGATTTATATGTGTTTTTCCTATTTTTATATAGTCTGTGAAATTTTTCTTAAGTTGAAGGAACAATGTCCGATGATTAAGGTTTCTGTGGTGAGAGTTTTTTTCAGAATTAATCAAAAGAACCACAATATTGTCTATTTTTTATCAATGTTTCGCATCCACAGTAGGATCCATCTTTAGGACATAATAGCCAGTTTGCTTAAGTTGTTGGAACAATGCCACTGAGAAAGCCAACCACCAGACACTTTCCGAGAGCACCAAAGATAAAAAAACCAGAGACAAGAATAGGTTCTTTTCTAGGGATCACGAGGCAATTGGAGTACGTACCTAGGCTGGAGTTTGTCCTCAAGACAAAAAAACATAAAGTTTTTATCCATCCTCCGGCCTTTGGAAATACAGAGGAAACCATCAGGTCCAAGATGGTGCTCCCACAGTGGGGAGATCTCTCTAACAGGATCAGCCGAGAAGAATACCCATAATATGTCCCACACAGTGATCCATATGTGAGGGCACTTGACGACAAGGTTTTCTCGAACATCCAATGATCATATCTACATATGGTGGAAAGAATAACCCTCATTTTTCCCTGCATAGAGGTCCTAAAGTGGCTCAATGACCACACAGACGGACATAAATGTTTAATCAATTATGAAAATGGCGGGTGTGTCAAAGTTTTCCTCCTGGCAGAAGTTCAGAAATATTACAAGCTCAGAGACCTAGAGGAGTGGCTAAACACGGACTTCATGGTGAAGTTCTATGAATGCCATGATACCAGCTAATTGATTTCCTCATGGTGGAGAGAGGAAAACAAATTTACCAACCAGAGCATTGGCTGGTATGGGACAGTTAACTTAAGGGAGCCATGTGTCTATTTGATAGCTCTTATATATCGTTTGTATAGAGAGAAATATTTCTCCAGGTTTTCAGAAGCATGGATTCCTTTGGCATACATAATTTTGATTGTCGGGTGTAGCTTAAACTAGGGAGAAATAATATCCAAGAAACTAAGCACCCGTGTGCAGCAGGCTCAAATGATGAAGGATGGGGAAGAACCAACTTTTTACATGGCTTCATTCCTACTCGATCTTATGTGCACTATGAACATTTTTCGCTGGCCTGAATCTGAGCTGGCATGTTGTAGAGATCCCTGTCCATGTATAATTCAACGTGCTATGGGAAATAGGTATAAGAAATCTTACTCCCTCATATGTGATGAATTCATCACCCGAATTTATTTTATTCTTTTTAAGAAGGAATTTCCAAGGCTATTGGCGATAGCCAATAAAATGATATCCAAGGTAGGCCATTGGTATTTGGATGAGAACGCCACCTACATCAAGGTGTTCGGTGCCACCGAAGCACCACATCTTCTACTGTCTCATGTCTCATACAGGCTCGTCATAGGAGAAATATGTTATGAGACCATCTTGCAAGGATACAATGCCACCCTAGTCAAAGACAATAAATGAAATTCCATACCCTATGGTTTCCATGTAGGGTTCTATTTGGTAAAGGATACCGCTCAATCCAAACAAAAAGGGCTAAGCCAACTCGAATTCAGATTCCCGACGAGCTGATTCCGCAAGCACGATCCAAATGGAATGGTTCTATAACATGCTTCACAGGTGTCATCCTATTGGTCATATGCTCACGATTAGTTCGAAGATGAAGTATTCATAGAGAATGCCTAGGACTGGGACGAGGTGGTGCAAAGGATGGTCGACCCGAAAATGACCAGTTTCAAGGCCATGAGCATGGATGAACAAGTGGTAACAATAGAGAAGTCGTCTCAAGAGGCCCTCAGGTCCAGGGAAGAAATCAAAGCGACAAAGGAAACAGAGGTTTAGAACAAGGGATTGTCTATGACATCGGAGGCATAGGAAAGGGGATTTATCCTAATGGAACAGGCACACAGAGTAATTAATCATCTACAGAATGTCCCAGACCTCGTAGAAATGATAAGGGTCCTTGTCGACAACCCAATTGAAATCCAAGGAGGTCCAAGTGACCTAGAGCTAACACCAATTGAAGATATCACCAAGTTAGATAACCCTAAATTTTCAATGCCACAGGCCAGATCACCAAGGGACATTTCGGCTTAGCCTGATATAGCGAGGACATCAGGGAGATAAAGTGAACTAAATCCCCTACACAAATTAATAATTATCTATGATGATGAGGAATTTTTGGAGGTTTCCCTGGTGACTTCGGTACAGATAACAGAGGAAAAGGAACCCGAGAAATAATCTTCACAAGCCCCCGATGCTCAAATTCAAAGCCTTCCACAAAGTCACCAGGAAGTCGAAAGTGTCTTAGGAACTGAGCTACTCGATGCACTAGGGACCCAAGTGGACAACCAGAAGGACAAGCTAGTGTCAGGTGAACAAGAAGAAGAAATGCCACAACAGAAAATCGACATCTCAACAACCGATTATCAAGTAAGTACCGAGCCTTCCCCTGATGCATCCACTTTGGTCATTACTTTACCTCCCGATGAGAAATAACTAAAGGCTGAACTTTCAAAACACATAGGAGAGTTACAAGAACCTAGTCTTAAACATATATACATTGTCAGGAGCCTGGGAAAAACGCTTACCTAGGGAGAGCAGAAAATCCCTGAACCCATGAATGAGGTCACTAAAATACAAGCCATCTCCTACGAATGAAAGAGGAATGCCATCATGAAGATAATGTAACACACCCACGGCGGGGCGTAAAAATTTTGCGCTTCTTAAGAGAATCGATGTCCTCATTTGGGGCTTCTACTCCATTCTTCTCTTCCAAGGCTCCCCAGCCACAACCTCCATGCTCCAAACCGAACTCGGAATTGGAAGGTATCCTCTTATAAGACCTTCAATTTATAACATTCTCCTTACACTTGCATATGACCATGAGTTGTGACCTGATGAAAAAACATCAAGCTCCAAGACAACCACCACATGAATTCCCCTAGAATGGTAATTTGCCTAAGTTCACAATCCGACGTCGTGTGTCCTTGGGGATTTCAATGGTCCTGATTCACTTTGGGACTTTAGTGTTTGGGAGTTTCTACCTCTCCACA
The DNA here is from genome assembly GCA_032191745.1 of Picea mariana. Taxonomy (NCBI): domain Eukaryota; kingdom Viridiplantae; phylum Streptophyta; class Pinopsida; order Pinales; family Pinaceae; genus Picea; species Picea mariana. The sequence continues at coordinate 10,706 of JASDQU010504242.1, read as the reverse complement.
CTCACTTTCTCCTGAAATTCTTTGACCCAAAGTTAACGATTTATCAACGTGTGTCTCCCACAAATCGACAACTACAAATCACTTCGGTTGTTCAGGCTTTGGGAGTTTCGAACACCCCAACACCTTTCTCCTCCGAAGTACTTTGTATCTGAAGTTATAGATCACGTTCCATGCATATTTCCCAATCAACGACTATAATATACTTATGGACTTCAGTGTTCATGAATCCTTACTCATGTAACCCCACTTTCCTTTGAAGTGGCTATCTCCTGAAATGGAAGATCTGCTGACACTTGTCCTTAGTTGATGGATGACTCAGATGAAATCTAGCTCTTTAGCCTTTGGGAGTTCTTGTTTAACACATCCCCTTTTCTCCCAGAGTGATTTCACCCAAAGTCGACAGATTTACGCCACATATCCACTCCCTCAGATCGACGGTACAGACGGACTCCGTCACTCCGAGAATTTCCAAAGGAAACTCACAGTTAATCATCTCTTAATACCCCAGTGTGTTCCACTCTGAGAGAGACACCTGTCATCATCGTCACTCAACACATGGGTTCCCATGTGCTCTTGACGTAATCCCCATATTACCTCAATCGAACGATCAAGAGGGGTCCCGAAGGATCCATAGATCCACAGTCCACATTACTTTGCTACTTCATTCTTCGGGAGATTTGGTATTACTAAGCCTCTATTCTCCTGAACCAGTCAACACCGGATTGGCTACCTCATGGATCTGATGGTCGGGATGGCTTCTGGACATCCTCATATCTAAGGCCGAGATTAACTTTGGGACTTTGGGTCTTCATGGATTTATACCTCCCTCACGATGAACTCGCTCGATTTGCCGAACTCGCGAAGTCTGAAGGACTCAAGGGGTTAAATCTCGTGCTCTTTCCTGTATCCAATGGTCACGACAAAACTTGGCTCTTCCCAAATAGATCTCATTCATTCGTCTTCCAAACAAGGGAACCTTCCCTTTCTATACTTCAACCTCACTATTATTCCTGAGCTTTGTTAGATCTGAAAGGCTTAAGAGCTTTGCTCTCTTTCTCCTAAACTTAACACTTAGAAGGGTATTATGCACACCCCTTGTGCTCCTTCATCAAGTCTAGAACCTAAGTGGTTCTCAGTCTCTTCTTTCCTCACAGAGATCCTGTGCGTATCTATACCACCTCTCTTGAGCTTAACAGACTCCATCCTCCAAGGGACTTAGAATGATTAGGAGGGTCAACATGCGTACATGAGACAGTGCCCAAGGTTGACGAATTCACAGTTCGTGACTCTAGCTTAAGCCACCACAGGACACAAGCATTTACGATTATATAATATGAAATTCGGTTCTTACTTAAATACATAATTTAAATAAGAATAAAGAGATACATTATAACCATTAAGAAAACATGCACATCTCTAGTTCATTCACAGTATATCTAAATTTAATTTGGAGTACCACTTAAATACACAAGATATGCGACTACTTATCTATTACAGGTGGTAGCCAACTAATTGACTTTAGGTGTTCACCCTTCCACTCAACCATAGGCTCAGAGGAATTCATTGTTATCACTCTAGCCACCCCTGTTCCAAGCCATGATATCACCAGGGAACTCTTATAGTTCTCAAAGGTTCTTTCTCTATTTCAGCTTCTGCTCGGGTTCTGTTCTCTACAACTTTCAAAGATTTATTTCTATGTTATGGCCCTGGGTGAGGTTTATTAGATGCTCACTCAACATCAAACTCGCGACCTTCTRTTCATCATTCATCAGAGAGCTYCGCGCATCTCCCTTACAAGCTTACACTCTCTTATGATGTCTCCTCTCTGGTTGTCCATGTGTATGTATCTTACCTTCCTTCTTTAGGATGGTTTTCTACCTATCATGTTCCTTCTGTCAGAAGGAAGCTCGGGTCTACAGGTATCTGTGGTACTTCRGGCTGACATTCTGCAGCTAGACCATGCTTCCATTCATGGGGGTGGTTGATAATTCAACCACTGGTCCTTTCTTTATTAAYTGGTTTCTCCCCTTGGGATCCAAAGGAGGTTTATCATCYTCGTCAAGGGAAATTTGGGGTTATTTGATATAATGAACCCTCCCTTATAGTTTTCACATTCTTCCTCTASTGATATCATGGCCAGTACTTTCAAGGCTTCACCCCCATAGTAAGTTATTGGCAACCCAAACAATAATACATTTACATTGTCCACATGCCTTAGCATGGTAATCCTATTTTATGATTAAATTACAAACTGGGGGAAACAGGGGTGTTACAATTCTCTCCCCCTTAAAGGAACACCGTCCTCTGTGTTCTTTCTCAAAAAAACATGGCATGCCTTTGTCATTCATCCATCTTAGAAATCTTGATCCTTCTTTCTCGGTCAGGTTCTTTTTTAGACCCTTAATCTTTGTCACCTGATTTCATTAATTCTTGGACAACAAGCACATTAATCATAGTATCATGTGATAACATTGTATAAAAAATTCTAGGAACAATTTTCTAATTTAGCCACAATAATTATCAGTGTAGTTTGTGGATTTGTATCCACATGGTTGTCTTGTTATCTAGGCTCACTACTTTTCCTTGACATACACATTGTATGTATGATCCCATTAGTCTACAAGAACTATCAAGGTATCCTCTTCCTTGCGCTCACTCACCCTCCAAGCCCAGGCTCAGGCATCACCATCACTGATATACAGTCCCTTGGGTGATCCATATTGCCTCACCAAGGTTTTCTCTCATAGGAAGAACAACCTATTGTGTGCATGATCCCAATAGTTTGCAAGAACTATCATGGTATCCTCTTCCTTGTGGTTACTCACCCTCCAGGCCCAGGCTCAGGCATCCCCTTCACTGCTATACATTCCCTTGGGTGATCCATCTTGCCTTGCCAAGGTTTTCTCGCACAGGAATAACTACCCATCGTGTGCATGCTCCCAATAGTTGAAAATAAATATCATGGTCTCCTCTTCCTTGCGATCACTCACCCTCCAGGCCTAGGCTCGGGCATCCCCTTCACTACTATACAGTCCCTCGAGTGATCCATCTTGCCTTACCAAGGTTTTCTCACACAGGAAGAGTTCCAAAGACTTTATCGAGCTTTATAGTCAAGGCATCCCTCAAACGTTCTCTGCCGAGGCATCCCTCCATCTTGTGTTATCTCAACAAAATATATTCTAGGTGATCATGGCTTACCATGGGGTTCACATGGCTCAATATTAGACATTTTTCATCATCTTTCCTTTCTGGACAAATCTTTTCTTCTCATCCATATCACAGGCATACATAAATTCATGACATCATCATAAATTTTAATTCAAAAATTTTCTTGTAAATCTTTCACCTACAGATTTCCAAATTTCATATTTGTTCCACATAGGAACCAGACTCATAATCATGGGGCTTTCCTTCCCATAGCGGTTTGGTTCAACAGGTAATTGGTCTTCCTTATGGGATTACAACGCTGCCATATCCAAGACACCTTTGCTTCCTTCACTTTCAACTTCAATCAACCAAACAAATTGTTAGTTTCCCGTGCACGTATATTTTATTACACCTTTATAATGTCGTCACAAACAATTTCAGAATTATGCATACTAACAATCAAATTTACTTTCTCAAAAAGGAAATACCATTCCTTGCATTTTTCTCCCTACAATTCATTCTTTACACAACCAAATATATTGTTAGTCTCTCATGCATCCATGTATGTATATATATATATATATATATATATATATATATATATATGTTCGACAACACAGG
>JASDQU010504241.1:25805-36539 GCA_032191745.1 Picea mariana | reverse complement strand
CTTCAATGGAGAATTTTGATGTGAATATGGCCTCAAATGGTTCTGAAACCTCTGCCATCAGATTCAGAAGGTCGAAATTAGCTGAACATGGCTTTTGAATCACCAAAAATGGCTGAGCATAGCCTCCAAACAGCTCCGACACTGAAATGGCCCTGGTGGCCCTGAAAGCTTCCCTGAAGAAAAAACACCTGCAAATGATCTCCAATGGCTCTGAAACCTGCTCCAATGGCTCCAGAAGGTCCAAGAGACCCAAAATCGACCCAAAATTCGTCAAGAATGGATTCCTGTAGCAAGAGTTATCGCAAAAACAAATTTCCCCTCTTTTTCTCAACAAAACTCCACTAAAATTGGAGTAGTTTGGCTAAAAATAGAAAATTGGCCAAAAATGGCGGACTCCGCCCCAAAAACGCGCTAACCGTTTGCATTCAACGTAAATGGTTTGACGTGGTCACATGTGTTAACATGTAACTTAACCATGGCATATAATTTCATACACCACCCGCKCACGGTTTGGCACTCCGTGTATGTGATCACATTTAATAACATAAAATATAACCGTTTGTTTATAAAACACAACGCACATTTTAATATATGGGTTATGTTTATATACCTGCGTGCAAACGGTAACACCGCCCCCATAAACCACAAGGTCGCATGGTTTACAATGAAACCACGGGTCGGGGCTAAGCCCCGGCCCGCGCCCTTTTCCCATGCAAACAATACATCACTTTAAATAAATGTATGGAAACTTTGTTTACAAGAAACACGTGCGGAGAGTTGGTTAGCCGAATTTTCAAAGGTGTTATGTGGAGGAGAGGTCCGCGGTTCAAACCCCGCGCCCTCCAAAATCTTTTGTATAAAAACCATCAACCAATAAATGTGTGCCACGTGGCAGCCCTTCATTGGGCCACGTGGCACCATGCTATTTGCCCGAAATTTGCCACGTGTCCAATAATGATTCGACCTCCATCAGCCAACAGAAATGTGCCACGTCACCAATGCCAAGTCACCGTACGGATGTCCAATCAGATGTACGGCCTCTGCCACGTGGTAGTACGGCCTGCCCAGTCAGCATCATCATTTTCCCTGTTTTGCAATTCGAACAGAACGCGATAACTTTCGCTCCCGACGTCCGTTTGAGATGAAACGAATTGCGTTGGGTTCGTGATGTCGAGGGCTACAAACCCATTTGTTTTTAGGCAATTCCGAGAACTTTGATTTTTGAGGTAAAATTTGACCCCTGGTCCAGATTCTGATCAGCATCCTAAAAAATTGATCGATTTCTTTCTAGCCAGATCTGCCAGCTGAAGTGGACTATCAGGCTAGGAGGGGCCGATGGATGAGTGAACCAAGATGGGATGCTCTCCGTGATAGAGGAGCCGCACCAGGTTAGTCTGAGAGCAAAGAAATTGGAAATACGTTGCCAGACTTCCTTTGTAAAAGGGTAGAACATCAATAAATGACTCAGGTCCTCGGGCGCGAGCTTGCAGAGTGGACAGATGCTCGGCCCCACCCAACCTCTCCTTTGCAATGCTTCCCAGGTGAGATGTTTGTCTTTGCCGATCAGCCAGGAAAAGAGTTTTAGTTTAAGAGGCAAATGCAGCTTCCACAGCTTGTGGATCCACGGCAATACAGGGTTAGAAGAGTGTTGTTTCTGAAGCGCTAAGTATATGTTTTTTACCGTGATCCTTCCGGATTCATCACCGCCAGCCCACAATAGGAGATCCGGCTCAGCCCTCAGAGAAATGCCGGCCATATTAAGAGCTGTGACGAATCCATTCCATTCAGAAGCAGTCGAGCTTCTCAGAGAGAGATCGATGTCAGTCAACCAACGGTCTGGCAGAGTCGAATCACCTGTTATCAGTCTGATCTGAGCAAGATTTGTTAAATTTTTTGCCTGAAGGAGGAGTCTCATCGGGGGAGAAAGGATGGAGCGGTCCCCCAATCCAAGAATATAATCCCTGCCTATAAGAATTTCCGATCCATAGCCGGGCTTCCAGTGAAGCCAATGAAGCATGACTGGAGACGAAGCCACTAGACCTTTCCAGAAAGGGGAGGTCCTCTTCAAATGGAAAGAAGGTTTGCGTAGCCAGTGAAGGAGCGGCTTGGAATGTAGATATTTATCACTAATAATTTTATTTCATATACTGCCAGTGGAGACAACTCTCCAGAAGGAACTGGCGAGGAGCGCCCCATTGAAGGTGAAGAGGTTTTTTAGGCCCCATCCCCCATCCCTTTTCGATTTTGATAGGGCCTGCCAGTTACAAAGATGTATACGTTTTTTCTCAGTGTTTCCACCCCACAGAAAATTAAAAGCTAGTTTACGCAATGTAGAGAGGATTGAAGAAGGGATCCGCACTAGCAACATCCAGTAAACAGCCAGGCTCTGAAGAACCGATTGAATGAGGACCAGCCGTCCACCCATTGACAACCATTTGTTACACCAGAATCCAATCTTTCTTTCAAAAGTGGCCACCATCCAACGCCAGTCTCCATGGGATGTAGCTCCCATCTTCATATGGAAACCCAAGTAGGAGAAACCTTCACTCAAATTTTTAAAGGTGAGAGGGATGATGGCTTGAAGATGAAGACGTTCAGAATCAGAGATACCCCAATAGTGAACAACAGATTTAGAGAGGTTAATGGATAGCCCTGAAACCGAGCAGAAGCCATGTAGCACCTCTAGAATAAAATGCCATTCCACAGGATCTGCATTGGACATCATAAGAACGTCATCAACAAACATCAGATGGACAATCTTAACAAAATTAGATACCTTAATTCCTGAGATTTGGTGCTCTGTGGCGCTTTTTGAGAGAAGAATGTTGAGTCCTTCCATTATCAGGATGAAAAGATAGGGAGATAGTGGACATCCCTGTCGGAGTCCTCTCTCGCTCTTGAAGAAATGTGTAGGATCCCCATTAATTAACACAGCTAAATTAGCACTTGTAACACAAGAAAGGATCCAGTTGATGAACCTTTCTCCAAATACTACCGCATGGAGGACTAGCCTCAAAAAATCCCAGTCGATGCAATCGAAGGCTTTTTTGAGGTCTAGTTTCATGATTAAAGCCTTTAGATTTTTCTGTTTGATACTGTGTAGGCATTCATGGGCTGCTCCAATCGCATCATGGATTCTTCTTCCCTTCAAGAATCCCAGTTGCTCCTGAGAGATACTTTTTTCCAGTAAGGGTTTTATTCTGTTGGAGATAACTTTGGAGATAATCTTGTAAATCAGATTGCACAGTGATATGGGACGGAAGTCGTTGAAGGAGATAGGACTGCTATCTTTCGGGATTAAGACCAGGAATGTTGAGTTTATACCTCCAGCAATCTTCCCATTTAAACGGGTGTCCTCCACCATTTGAAGTAGCTCATCTCGTGATAGGGGTTAGGTAGGTGTATCGTCATACTTTTAATTGGAGAGTTGTAAATTTTGATTGCCACTGTTCAAAAATACAAGTGTCAAGTGGATATACTGACCATTTTGTGCAAGGTACATTTCGATAATTGTGAGAGACTAGATTTATTGTTTTCGAAGAACCAAATGGTCAGAGATGTTGACCCATTCCTCCTCGGATATGCTCTGTAGTAGAGAGTGATTCTTGGTGCGAAGGCACTTCTCCAGGTGTCCTTTCCCAACGTAACTCCTAATCTATGCATTCTTTTAAGTTGTGCGGTCATTCCTTTGAACCTATTTCGTTTGGTATTTTCGCTAACAAAGTACTTCACTTCAGGAATGCTCGTATTTGTTAAGAGACTACGTTACAGAGGGTTCTATTTTGAGTTTTCAGTCTGGTTCATTTCTCCAATGGTGGATTCCTCTCATGCTAGATCTATGTAGCATCTTTCTGCGTTAAGGTTTATGTCTATGGGGTTTACGTTGGCCTCCTCTACCTCTGGTAAGTCCTTTGATTTCTAATATGATTTACCCATCATAAAGTTTTAATGTTTTAAATCCAAAATACATAGAGTTTTATGCTTAAAAGTTGAACTTACAAGTTTCTTCTTTGGGTTTTAAAATAGACTATTGGGAGTCGATTTTGTTTGTTGGACTTGTCCTAAAAGGCGTTTAGAGGAAAATAGATGCACCCTGGTAAGTTTATGAAGCTCTTCGTTCTACGTTATTTGTAATTTTTTTTACCACCAATTAGGATTAAAGACTAACATTATTGTTCTCCTTGACATGTACTCTAGACTAAAATAGTACCTTACTCTTTCTTGATATCATGATTCGGTTTCCTCACATCCAGGTATGCATATCCTATTATCTACTGCGTTTTTAACAGGGGGTTTATAGTTGGTTTCAATCTTTGTATGCCTTATAGGAATTTCAAAGTATTTGTATGAAAAAGGGGTTGGATTTCAACCTGGGATGAATTTGGATTCATATCACGAATATATTTAGAAATCCCTTTTTGTAACAGAGTCAAGGGACTCTTTAATAATTGGACATTCTTTTGAATGATTCATTCGTTAATGTACAAGTTTCATATACATATTTATTTATGTGGTTTATATGTAAATACAGAGTCATATCATCTATTTGATTCGTCCTTTTCCACAAACAATAATTACATTGATATATAGTAATGATTTATGTTATAATAGGAAATATACTATATTCCTTGGTTTTGATTGTGAAAATATCCATTTAGGTTAATTCTTCCCTATATATATATATATAGAGAGAGAGAGTGTTTATTTCCTTCAATTTTACTATAATATGCTTATCATTATATAGAAGGGCATTTTTTTTTTTATAATCACTGAGTACGTATCTTATTATAGAATTATGAGAATTGATGGTTTATCACCAAATAGTTCATTCTGGATTCTCTCATTCATTTTAATGGTTGATATTGACTATGCACATCGACTGTATTGTTTCGATTTAACTAATACAATTACTATAAAACTAATATACTATCAAAATCGATGTGTGTATGCTAATAGTACATTCACTGGTTAATTCTTCTAAAATATTCTTAGGAATCTTGTAACTATTTTAAATGCATAGTATTATGTGTAAATTTAAACACCTGGTAATGTACAATATTTTCATGATATACATAATCAAAAAAGAAAAATAACTTAACATGAGACTTTTTAAAAGAACATGAATCGTAATACTAATTTATCTTTCTCGGCATATAAATAAAGAAAATAAGGAGAATAGAACCTGTACAATTCCCGAATCAAATAAATTGAGTAAAACTATATGAATGTCGTCGTTCCACCCAACCACTATCCAAAATAGCCAAACTTTCTTATTTTGAATACCCTCGAGCCTGATCGTTGAACCACAAGGAAGAAAACTGTAGCTTTATTCTGCAATTTTTTTAACTCAAAAATTCACCATTTCATTCTCTAGTATCTTTCCTAGTCATGTGAGCCTCCTGCTCTAATGATTGAAATCTTTTTATTCACTTTCCTAAGACTGTTTGGTCATTAATTAGCCACTTACTCAACTCTAACTCTAACTTGAGTTTTGACTAGATTTATGGGAATCCGCTCCCTCCATAACTTGAGTTTGACTTAAGATTTTTGCCACTTTGTATTTCATAATATGCCACTTGTTATTCCTCCTCGTGGGTCAGCAATCACTCTATAACGGTTACCTTCAAATCATTTCCCCCCTTTTTCTATTAAATAAATATTTAAAACATCTTTACAATTGTTTCGACCATCCTTGGTCAAACTACAATAATTCAATAATTCAATGCATAAATAAAAATAAAGTCTTAAAAATTCAAAATCTAGGATATTACATACATGCCCCCTTAGATTTTAACATTGTCCTCGGTGTTACTCAAGGTCCTTTGAGTCCTCTCTAAAACTAATTGGATATGCATCTCTCTTATGACTCTCCAATTCCCAAGTAGCTTCTTCGGGACTAAGGTGCCTCCATTACACCTCGATCTTCCTGATGGTGTGGTTTCAGAGAATATGTTTTCTCCTATCGAGAATGCATTTTGGTTCCACTTGGAATTCTCCTTTAGGTTCCACCTATATTACATTCCAATCAACCACATGAGTAGTATCATGCACATATTTCTTTAATAAAGAAATGTGAAAAACATTATATACTTTTATTGTAGCTGGAATTGCCAGCCGATAGGCTATCAACCCTACTCTTGCTAACAATTTGAAGGGTTCACAACATCTTGCATCTAACTTAGAACAATTTCCCAGTCTCAAAGAACTTTTCCTAGGTTTTACTTTTACATAAACATGATCTCCAACTTGGAACTTTCTTGGGGTTCTTTTTAAATACACGTAACTTTTTTTTCGGTCTTGTTCTACCTTCAAGTTATGTTGTACTTGTTTCACTATTAGTTCCATATCTTTTAACATATTAGGACCTAACATTAATTTGTCCACCGAATTACTCCAAGAAATTGGAGTGTTACATTTCCATCCATAAAATATTTCAAAAGGACTTAACTTCGTTGAAGCCTGAAAATGATTGGTATAAAAAAATTCAACAAGTTGTAAATATTCTTCTCATTTACTAGGCGTATCCATTACATACATTCTGAGCATACCTTCTAAAACTTGGTGTACCCTTTCAGTATGCCCGTCTGTGTGTGGATGATGATCAATACTAAATTTTATTTGGGTATCCAAACATTTAAACAAAGCTTTCCAAAAGGTACCTGTAAAATTAACATCTCTATAATAAATTACAACTTTAGGCACACCATGTAAGCTGAAAATTTCTTTCATAAAAATAACAACAATATTTATAGCTTTATAAGTAGATTTAATAGGTATAAAATGTGCTTCCTTACTTAATTTATCAACAACAACCATTATATAATTCTTCTGTTTATTATTTTTAGGTAATCCTGTTATAAAATTCATACTAATAATCTCCCATTTCCATTCTGGAATAGGTAGAGGTTTTAGTAATCCTTCTAGGTGCTTTTGGTCATCTTTTACATGCTGACATTCTAAGAATCTTGCCAAATATTCTGCTACTTCACTTTTCATGTTTGGCCAATAGAATCCTTTTCTTAGTATAGTAATTATTTTTTGGTACACACGATGTCTAGAATATGGCTTTTTGTGCATTTTTTTTCAATATTAATAATTTTATTTCATTTGAATCAGGTATGTATAATATGTTGTTATACATTAGTAATCCATTTTTGTTTATTCTGAAATATGATTCTTCATTTTCTACATCACCTTCCGTTATTTTTCATCTTTTTTCATAGTCATCATGATTTTATCTTCCAAATCTATCTCATAACTACTACTTGAAGTCATGTAGACTAAATTTGGATGATGACTTAAAGCATCTGCAACTTTATTTTCTTTACCCTTAATGTACTTTATTTCAAAATCGTATTCACTTAGGAAAACTAACCATCTAGCTTGTCGAGCATTCAGATTTTTCTTATCAAATAAGTATTGTAAACTAATATTATCGGACATCAACAAAAATCGTCTTCCTATAAGATAGTGTTGCCACATCTTAAAGGCATGAATTATAGAAGCTAGCTCTAAATCACGAGTAGTGTAATTCCTTTCATGTTCTTTAAGCTTTCTAGATTCATAGGCTACGACATAATTTTCTTGCATCAACACTCATCCCAATCCTTCCTTGCAAGCATCCGTACACACAACAAAATCTTTATATGGATCTGCCATTTTTAGTATAGGAGAGACAGTTAAAACATGTTTTAGTTTATTAAAACTTTCTTGACATTTTTCTGTCCAATTAAATTTTATTCCCTTCTTCTATAATGAGGTTATAGAAAACAATTTTTTTGAAAACCCTTCAATAAATGTTTGATAATAGCCAGTAATTCCTATAAAAGATCTTATGTGAGTAATGTCTTCGGTAACAAGCCATTCCATTGTAGCTTTAATTTTATCCGAATCAACATAAATTCCTTCTTCGGAAATAACATGTCCCAAATACTGTATTTTATCTTTATAAAATTCACATTTTCTTAGCTTAGCATATAATTCATGTTCCCTTAACACTTGTATAATTATCCTTAAATGTTCTTCATGTTCTTGTTCATTTTTTTAATATACTAATATATCATCTATAAAAACAATAACATTTTTTTCCAAATACTTACTTAAAATATTATTCATTAAACACATGAACGAGGCTGGAGCGTTTGTTGAACCAAAAGGAATTACTACAAAATCGTAGTGGCCATACCTCGTTCTCAAAGTCATTTAATGAATATCTTGATCCTTTATCCTAATTTGATGATATCCAGAACATAAATCAATTTTATAAAATCATGTCGTTGCTCTTACTTGATCGAATAAATCATCAATGCGAGGTAAAGGATATTTTTTTTTAATTGTCATTTTATTTAGTTGTCTATAATCAATGCACAATCTTAAAGTACCATCCTTTCTCTTTAAAAAAAATATAGGTGCTCCCCATGGAGACACACTTGGTAAGATATATTTTTTATCTATTAATTCTTGTAATTGTATCTTTAGTTCATTCATCTCTAGGATGTTCATCCTATAAGGAGCCTTAGAGACTAGTACTGCCCCAGGTACTAGATTTATAGTAAACTCTATATCTCTTTGTGGAGGTAATCCTGGAATTTCTTCTGGGAATGTGTCTTTAAATTCATTTAAAACAGGAAAATATGCAAAATTATTTTTTTTTAGTTTCCTCCCTGTTATCTATTACATGTACAACATATATTTTACAACCTTCACACACACACTTTTTCATTTTTAATTCCGATATTTCCCAAATAGAAATTGTTGCAGGTATCCTCTTAATATTAAAAACAATACCAGTATCATCCGTGCATAAAAATGTCTTATTATAACAGATTAGTATCACTCTATGTTCCTCTAACCAATTCATACCAATCAACAAGTCATAAGACCACAAAGGAAAAACATTCAAATCAACATAGGTTTTGAAATCATTCATAAAGAATTCACACCTGCCAACAAATTCTGTTACTTTCTTTTTTGTACCTGTAGCAAGTTGAACTAACCATGATTTTTCAAACTTGTTTTTCTGTAGTTTACACTACCTCACAAATCTAGGTGAAATATAACTTAAACTAGCACTAGGTTCAATCAAAATAGAGATTGGTTTATTATTTAGTGTACCTTCTACTTCCACCATGGAAGTTTGATGATCTTCTTGTCTATTTTCCAATGTTGTGTTGATTTTTTGAATGTTACATGCTATTTCGTCCACTATAGAACGTTCACGAACAATGTGCAAGTTTTTATTGTTTTTCTTCCTGAGCGGAAAGTCTTTATAATAATGTTGGTCACCACACTCCCAACATTTCAAAGGTTCTCTTTGGGTTGTATTTTTATCATAAATAGTAACTGGTTCGTTTTCCTTATTCCCAGATTGATTTTAAGGCTTATTACCCTTATAATTATTCCCTTGATAACCCCGTTGATTATTTCCAAAATTTGGATTTTAAAATTTTGTTCCTTTTCCTTTTTGTTAAAACTTATTACTTGTTTTATATTTCCAATTAGTCACATAATGTTATTAATTTTCTTTTTATTTTTCTCATAACTAAAATTTTCTTTCCTCATTGCTTCTTCTAAAGTTCTTGGGTTGTCATACTAAATTCTTTCTTTGTAAATGGGAGGTAGACATGACCTTATAAAACGTTGAATATCTAGCTTTTCATCAACAATATAAGGTACATATCGCAACAAACATAGAAACTTACTGCACATATCCTTCATTGTCATACATCTCGATTTTAATTCATAGAATTATTTATCCTATCCTTCGTAATACTATTCTGACAAGTATTTTCTTTTAAAATATTTCTTAAAAGTTATCCAAGTTAGATATTGTTCTTTAATATGTTTTAATTTTTTTTTATATCTTGCCACCATATATCATCTTTTTGAACCAGGTTATATATTGCCATTTTTTCTTTTAATTCACTAGAATAATTATATATTTGGAAGTATTTCTTCATTCCTAAAAGTCATTCTTCATCTTCTTCTCATGTTTCAATTTCACCATTGAACACAAAGGATTTGATATTTTTAAATTCCCGAGTGATTTCATCACAAGACTTGTGTTTCTTTTTAGTTTCCTGTTGATTACTATCACTGCATTCACTTGAATCTTCAAATTTTTGTTTTCTTTTGTTTTCCCATTTCTCATTAGTAGATTCGATGTCAGTATCCGAAGATTTCTATTTTCTTGTTTTTCATTTACATGTTTCATTTCAAATTTTGTTAGACTTAAAACATACATCATTTAATTAGTATTGTGCTTTTGGGATATGTTCATTATCAGTCTTCACACTTTGTAATTCTTCCTTAAGATCTTTAATTGTTTGTAACATTTCTGACTGATTATCGTTTCTACTTTGATTTAGATTTACCCAGATATTCTCCTCATTAAAATTGTCTTGTTCCACATTATCATGATGTTTAGGAAGAGAACTCCCTTCTCCTAAAATAGGAACTTATGTCCTTCTTTGTTTATAAATACAACAATTTTTTTTTTATTTCTCCTTGTATATAATAAGTGAGAAGAAAATTTATGAATTTTTATCACTCTACTTTGAAAAAAAAAACAAAGTGTAAGATTTCCTATTGCTATATAAATATACGTAATATGTTTAGTATGTTGATCCCTCTTATGCCAAGTGTTGAAACCTCAGCTCTAATACCATATTGTCACATCTAAAATTTCATTCATTATATATATATATATATATATATATATATATATATATATAT